>VDFB02356233.1:75281-100068 GCA_007258455.2 Sequoia sempervirens | reverse complement strand
CATTCCATTTAAATTATGATTCCTTCTTAAGAAGTTGTGTAAAGGGTAAGGTTTGATCTGCCAATGATGCTACAAAATGACAAATAGCTTGAATCCTTCCTTGTAAAGTACGTAATAGAGAAATATTCTTCAGAGGTGGCATGTTAATGATAGCATCAATATTCTTTGTTTCCAGCTCAATGCCTCAGTGCGATACTATAAAACCTAAGAGTTCTCCATTATCCACACCAAAGACACACTTTTTTGGATTCAATCTCATGTTGTACTTATGCATTCTTTCAAAGATCTTCTGAAGGATTTTAACATTGTCTTGAAGAGTTAAGGATTTAGCTAGAATATCATCAACATAATCTTCCAAAATTTTATGTATGTAATCATGAAATATCAATGTCATAGCTCTTTGATATGTTGCACCAACATTCTTTAATCCAAAAGGCATGACAACCCAACAAAAAATTCCCCAAGGTGTGGTAATGTTGTCTTGTATTGACCTTGAGGGTTGATAAAGATTTGATTATATCCTAAGAAACCATCCATGAATGATAACAAAGCATGGCTGTAGTCGAATCACTATCATGTTGATATTAAGAAGGGAAAATTATCTTTTAAAAATGATTTATTATCACAAAAGTTTGTACATGTACGTTGATGTGTTTTTTATGCACTTTTCTCAACACGAGAATGCATAGGTACATCACCTCTTGAAAAGACAATCTTCCCACAATGAGATTGCATAACACTATCCCCAAGGCCTCTAATGTTAGGTCTTGACGGTGCTTGGAATATTTTAGTTGTTTCATGTGATTTTCTAGAATCACAAGGTGGAATTACGGATGAGTTACAAAGCGTGGGAAGTAGGGTTTGCAAATGGAGTTCTCAAGATGTAGAAATTGTTTCTCAATTGTTGCAAGTTCAAACAATAGTCTAGAACTCCATTTCAACATCATATTTAAGCTTTATAATGTGATGAACCTTAAATTAGGTCACTTATTAAATTAAAAAAAAAAAAAAGGGTAGGGAAGAGAGGAAGTTCTTGGACCTAAAACTACAAATGAACAATAATCATGGAGGCTGCTATAGTAGACAAACTCCCTAAAACTGGGTTTTTCTTGACCAAGGGGAACCTACAGTTACACAAAACCAATGCAATCGTCTAAGGACTGTAGATTGTCAGATTGCATACACACATCGTGAGCATGCAATTGAACTAAGTTGTAGCAATAAATTAAAGAAGCTCTGACTAGATTTACAAAGTGATTCATCATCAACAAACCACAAAAAGCATGAGCTAGAAATTCATCAAATACAGTAACAACAAACACTATCATCACTTCCATTCAAGAAACTAACAACTAAACTAGTAGGGAAGTAGAACCATGCATGCATAATGAAGAAACAAAAGAGAAACACCCATAAATCATGCAATGTAGCTCTCTATTGCTACATAATTCCTTTACACTAGCTCTCCAACCATTTACAAATGAGGGGGAGACCCCTATTTATAGTTTTCCAAAGCCTAAATGAATGGCTGGGATTGAATTACATTGTGTGGCTCATATTTGATTACATTAGGGTTTCACCTACCCCCCATTATCCAACAATTTAAAAGACATCATTTGTCTCATTCCTATTTCATCCTTTAGTGCCTAGGTGTTGTAACATTTTTTCATTTAGTTGATTTCCCTTTTTTGCTGTAGCCGAGAATGCACGAAGGTTGCCCCTTCCCCCCTAATGGATTCGCAGTGCCCTTCAGCCATCCAAGTGCAACTCGCTCATAGATTTGCATTATTGTGGAAAATGGATTGGTTGCATCCTGATCTTGTAGGACAACCTCTGACGGATTGTGATCACTTGATGAAGAACAAGACAACTTCTTCTTGCTCCATACTTTAGTAGAAAGCTCTTTGTTTTCTTGGTACAAACTTCCTTGGCACCATATTATCGGCCCCTCTTGTCTTAGGTTAAGGTGAACGACATGCCAACACCTCCTTGGCACCTGATCTTTGTCCAAACATGCAAAATTCAAAGTATTTCCTTGGGTTTTGGGCATCCTTCCCATTGCGGCCTGACTCAACATTTTGTACGGGTATCCTCTAAATATCGATGCCTGTTTTCCCTCCCTCGCAATGTTAGACCTACAAGTAGCATTCATAACAGATAATTAGAGCATGACTAAATCATTTTCATTCACAGAATACTTCTTTCTTCACTTCATGTGACCATAAAGGAGGATTTCAAGCCCAATATTTGAAATTAATAAAGAGGAAGATAGGACAAGATCGTTGGTTAAAATCCCTTTCAAGCTTTGTTCACTTTTGTTCCTTAAGTATTGCTAATGATAGTTATATTTATCCCCATTAAAGACATGAATTTGAATCACCGAGTGAGAATCTATCGCTTGCTAAGCCAAATGAAGACCCTTATTCAGATACTAATGGAGACTCCCATAATGCTCCCTTGGTAGAAGTTTACTAAATGAAGTGTGGAAGCATCACTGAGCCATCGACCTTATAAAGGCAACTGCCCCTGCGATGCAATCTATACATGAGAGCCCCATCCAACATGGAACTGCAGGAAAATAAAGATAACCAAATCCAAAGTTGTATTGTTGTAGGTCCAGGTGATTAAAACGCCATTTCCTAACATGACTAGGCCCTCAAAAACCCAGGACCGGGTATTATTTACCATTCACAGCCAAAAGGTTGGCCGAAATCCTTAAAATCCCTCGATAGATTCATGATTCAAGCCTTGGGATTGTCACCAAGATGTTTCTACTATTATGATGCCCCCTTTACGTACTCAGTTTAAACATTACTAGTGACTCATAACATCCATCTTAATTTCGCCTGTTGTGTTGGGAACTTGGAACATGATGAAGTAAGCATCCAAAGTGGCAAATGTCACCTGGAAGATGGGATAGGAAGCGGACTCCTTAAGCACGGCCGCTATAGAGGCGAGACCCGCATGGTGGAAAGCACATCGTATGGTGTCATTAGTGCATCATCCCCTAGTTATCATTCCTCCCTTGTCAATACAAACATTTCTCTTTCTTCCCACAAGAACATATGCACACAAAATTTACCATGCTTTAAGTAGAGTATCATTAAACCATCAGTATGCGAAGGTGAGGATCCCAACAAAGCACCCAAGGATGATAAAATTTTGTTTAAATTCCAAATCATTTAAAATAATCTCTACGATAAATATTCCATATCGAGTGATATCATTCCCTTTCAACATTATAACGCTACTTGCGGGAACCTTGATCATGGGGACTGCCTGTGGGATGAGGGTGTGGGAAGGAGGAGGTGGGGACATGGTGCGAGAAGGCTGTTATTAACGACGGAGAGCAAAATGGCTTCACCAGTTTCGGGTCCCGTGTGGGAAGTTTTTGTCAAGTGAGAGAAGGCAGGTGGCTGCAGTTAGAATGTCGCGGAAGCAACAACTAAAGGTGAAGGGACATCCGATTAATCTACCCCGCAGGTTAGCATACTTTCTTCTCCATCCCATGGTCTAACACCGCCCCGCCTATTTTGGATTTTTTATCTATTCCAAATGCGATAGTAAGTATACTGAAGTTGGTCATCCTCCCCAAACGTATCCACTGTCATTTTGGTTTCATAAATCATGGATAATTTAACCCTTGTTTAGAGCATGCATCATCAAAAATCCATCCTCATCGCTTCTCCACCTATCGAGCCTCTCCCTCCTGTATAGTCATATGCTCCAAAACTATAATATGAAGCGACATTCTTTTGAATGACCCAATTCATCTTTTCATTCTTCAAGGGTAGTCTTAACTTTCATGTTTCATGGGATCGAATGAAGTGTGGATGACAAGACGCAGGGTGACATTGCACGAAGGATGTTGTAGCTAGGAGGGATTGGCGACCTTAGACTACATGGAACCCGCACAGTTGGAGTCCACGGGCAAGGAGGTGTAGGAAGTCATTAGACAATGGACATCGTGAGATGACGCTGCCTAAAACGGCTGGGAGAGGGAAAAATTCCACGTCTCAGGACCCACATGGGTGAAATTCATCCACCACCCCAGCCTCTATATGGTGCATTCTTATGACTTGTCAGATCCTTGCGTGCTCATACTAGAATTGTCTTCACAATGTCGCAAATCTTGCAACTTTGAAAAGTATGAACCATAATAAATATTCTCATGACATCCCTCCCTACTCCTTTATATAGCCTGCAATCATTCACACTTAGCGCTTTCCCCATTGGAAACCCCTTGACTCTCTTGTTCTAGTCATTTATACACTTTTTCCCATTTTAATTTCCAATTTTTCGTTTGCATTCTTCGTAGGGTACAGCCAGCTTTATTGATGCGGACGAGACATGCTAGTTGGTCAAAGTGAGAAGAGGTGGTAGGGACGCTGTTGGTGGCAACCATTTGAAAACGGCGTCCCATGGGTAAAAACCCACAGGGAGTCACCCGATGGAAACCCAAAGCTCAGGTTCTACCTTAAACATGGACGCAGGGAGATATACTCGGGGGGGAGGTCACAGTGAAGTCGTTACAGGGACAGCAAAGAAAGCACAACGAAAGGAAGTGTGGGACCTGCAGGCATAATTTCTATTGAGCAGGGAATGTGGGTGATTGTTTGTTGAAAAAGACGTTGCCTTGGATGCAAACAGATGACCTAGAAGGTGATAGAATTTTCCTGGAAGGTCGTCGTCAATTGTACCAAGCACACTTTAGTTTCTTTGTATTTTTCCTGTTAACTTTGATATTTCACAAAGCACTCTTCGAAGAAGTTTTTTAAATATTGCTCTTACATGAGTGTACCCGACCCATGCCTCTTTACTCTCTGGTTTCTCTGTGGTTTATAAAACAAGCAATGGTTCAAAATTCCTGACACTTATGGTAAGCCCACCATTTCCCCACTTAATCATGTCATGTTAGGAGTCCGGGTGCAGGCCATAAAGCACGGGTGGCCGCTATACAAATTTTTTTATCATTCGATGAAGAGTGAGACAAACTGGTATGCGAGCCCCACATGGAGAGCCACCGTGAGAAGGATACACAAAGTCATGCTTGTGGACAACAACTGGTTGGTAGACATTCAAAGAGTGTCATTGAGGAAGTGGTAAAATACTAGCTAAGGTCTGCAAAAGGAAGACGGTGTTGGTGGATCGCAGGCCCCGGGAAGGCAGTGAAGGATTATCGTTTGTGAGTGGCGTCAGGGTGACAACCTTCTACAGTCGGGGGCCCGCAAGGGTGGGCCCGATGGCGAGCATGGATCCAATAGAGCTTAGTTGTTAGGCAACGAAGGTCGGGCAGGGGAAAATCACGTGTGAAGACCCACAAATGTTTAGACTTAAGTACTTTTGAAGCAACGGGGTCGATTGGTTTTGTGACAACAGCGAAGACAGAAGGGCGAACTACGGATCCTGTCGCATAGGCAGATGTTGAAGGTCAGTTGTTGTGATAATGGTGAAATAGGAATGGAGTGCCGTCTAGGGTGACTTACAGACATGGTTCCATGAAGCATGAAGGATGCGGCAACAAAAACAGGCGCAGGGTTCATAGGTCAAGCAGACGTCGAGACTTGGTTGCAAGCAAATGACATAGCACAATAGAAAAAAACAAAGGGAAACCTGTGAATGCAGGTCTATATGGGCCAATGGACGCTGGGCGAGAAGTGAATAGAAGCCCACAGGACCTGGCCCGCAAGTGAAAATGACTTGGTGAAACTTAGGTAGGTGATTTTGGCCAATATGAAATTGATCGTTTTAAGGCTCATGGCTGATTTGGGCATGGAAACAAAGGCATGCAAAATGAGACAAGATCCAAACAACCTGACCTGAGAAAAAAGAGGGGGTCCTTGCCCTTGGTAGGGGCGTGTGTGTGCAAAACATGCACAACAAATGGCAACTTGATAGAAAAATGCTCCAAAGCATTTTGATGACAAATTGGAATCACGAACCCAAAATATTTGGTTTCAATCTTCATGTGAGGGAAAACAAACCAGACGCTAAACCAACAAATCAAAACCACCAGTAAAACCAACCTTCAGTATGTTGAAAATCAAAGTGTGCATATGCGTTAATTCCCATCCTCCAGTTGCTACAAGAACTTGAGCTTCGTCCAGTTAAGCTACACAGTTTATTCTTACTCCAAAAGCATTTGGGACACTGCCTCATTGCCAGTCAGGCATCCATAGCCCCGATGAGGTTGTCGTTGTGATTCTCCCAAGCATTTCCCTACTGTCAGTTGGGCATCCACAACCTCAATAGAGTTGCTCAGATACCCCCTGAAAAGTTGAATTTTCTCTCTTGATTTTCAATATTTTGCTTTCTTTATTTTTTTGTTTCTTTTTATTTTCTTTTCAACCTACAAGCAGTGAAGCTCACACTCAAGGCTAAGAATCACAGTGGCGTTGAAGCAAATTTTTTTATTTTTCACTTAACAGGACTTTGCAAAAGGACCCACAACAACCATTAGATTCTTTAAATGTGTAAGAGCTGTAAGATTTTAGAATACATTAGGAATGAGGCCAACCAACAACTTATCCTCTTTGAATCAAATGCCCAAATCACATGACACTAACAAAATATCCTCACCATGCACTCTGAAAACTTGATTAGAGTTTGACGAAGAAATACATAGAACAACCCCATGTGCTTAAAATGGTTGTTGTGCACATAGATATGCCCAACTGAAAGTAAGGGAACCCCAGATAAAGAAGCAACAAAGCAAAAAAGAAAAATGAAAAGAAAGCAAGAAGCAAATGGAAAGCAGACAACCTAAACTAACCAAAGCAAGAAAGAAGAAGCAAATGAAAGGGAAACTAAACTAAAGAAAACTAACCTACATCGAACCAACTACCTAATGAAAGTAGTAAAATGAGGTATATACAGAACCTACGCTACCCAAAATGGACTATGTACAAAGATATTTACAAAGCACCATTTTTAGGCAAGGCAAACTGACATTAACGCTCATTGGATTTTGCAAGGCATGCACAAGCATACAAACAATCATTATAGTTATTAACCATGCAGATTCATCTCTATATTCAGAAAAAATAAGTTTAACATTGCAGTACTTGAATTCAATCACGTTATTGTGAAAAATCAACAATTGAGGTGATTCATTAAATCTATGGTTAATCCATAAACACGTTTGTCTCCCTTTGTTCCCATAATCAAAGTGATAAATGCAGTTATGAAAATTAACAAGTGTAAGGAAGGATAGAACCTGGATGTCGTTGCATGGAGGTGGCAGTTCCTGATAGTTGAAAGTGAGCACAACATCGTTGATCGTTGCATCGGCAGCCTCAGATGGCGACCCAGGATCGTGCAACATTTCTGATCTTGGGCTGGCAAAGGGTTGGGAGAACGGTGTGGAAAACACTTCTTCCAATCTTCATGTGGGATTGGCACCCCCTATCAGTTATTCCTCGAGGAGATAGGCTTCATCTAGTTGATCTTCTACAAACCTAGTGTCCACTTGATTGTTGTCTTCAAAAGGCAGCATGTTGTCCCATCTCCTTCCCCATCTGTTGACCCTAATTTTATAATGTTCAATGTCATGAGAACATGACATGGATGAATCTGTCCTATTTATTCCCTCCAAATGTGGAGTAGGATCAGCAATGACCAAGGAAAAAGGATTCCTAGTTGCATATTGTAGTTGACTAGGTGCATCATCTATGTTGGCAGCTATCAAAACACCCCCGCCTTTATCCTATTCTTTTTGCATTTCATGTCTCCCATAAGGATGTTCAATCATTTCCTCTTGGTCACTCTCACTGTAAATGGAGAAGGAACCCCTCTCCCATTCCAGAGGCCCCAATATTTCACCCACAGGAGGTTTAGGTAGTACATCTTCATCACTGCTAACCTATGTGATGCATTCTTCCTCATCATGGGCATACCTTCACAGTAAAGTTCCTAATTGAAAGAAGACGTCAATTGATGGCACCTCATCAAGGGGACCAAAATCTACCACATGATTTCCCTCCAAGGACTCACCATAAATCCTATCATCCATGGTGCAAAAATGCTCTTCAAGAGGAAGAAATTCTTGATGATTGATGGACAAAATTCCCATGTGTTCTACCCCATTATTTGGAAGCTCAGAGATGCATTGGTCTTCTTCTGTTGTTGTATCAACATCCTCATAAGGACTACCTTCAGCTAGGTTGTCACTTGGATTGGGCTCTTGATCCTCATGTTCCATCCTTGAAGCAACTGCAGGAAGTGGTTTGCTTGGTTTCCTCACTTGTTCTTTGACTTGCTCGATGGCTTCTTGGCACAGTCCACATGTGAACTCCAAGTGTGATGAATCATGAAGTTTGCACTAATTTAGTAGTAGCAATACCTCCAAATCCACTTGATGTCTTAGTTTGAACCAATCCTTTGCTAATCTCAACACGAGCTGGTTGTATCTTCCCACTATTGGGTCCTCGTCATCACTTGGGAAGGAAGTTGCATAGTGGACAACCACAAAATATGATTGTTCCCACTCCTCCAAATCTTCATTTTTAGATGCTTGATCATTGTCATTCATGAAGGAGAGATCCTCTAATCTAAGTTCACTTACACCTTCGTCATCATTTTCTATTGTCCCAAGACTTTCAACCTCTTCCTCTCTTTATTCTTCAAAATTTGTGTTGGCTATCCAAGCATATGCTACTGCAGACTTCATTGGTTTATCCTCAATTTTCAACGGCTCCTCATCGTGAGTGGAGGACTGCCCTTTATTGATGGATGGAAAGCTTTCTGATTCCTTTCTAGTTGAGTTTTCATCAAGACTATTTATTGACCCAAGGGAACTAACTTCTTCTCTTTGATTTTTAGCTTCTGTGTTTTTTGTCCCAGCACTAGCTTGTGTCAAATTTCTTAGTTCATCTTCAATATGTTGTCCTACAGATGTTGACAACTCTTTTGCCTCATGGGATGACTCATCCTCATTGAAATTTGGCTGGCCCAACTTGTTCAAGAAGCCCTTGACTTGAGTGATAATGTAAGCATATGAAGAACAAGTTAATTCTAAATGAGGTGCATTGTGAAAATTGCACTAGGTAGACATCAGTACCTCCTCCAATCATGGTCCATCTTTTCTACCCAAACATTCTTGGATTAGCTCTTCGAATGCCTTGGCTTCCATGGTTGTCATTTCTTCTTTTGGATCTGCAAGGAACAAGGGCTGATATATTTTCCAAAAGGGAATCGCTCCTTGCAAGACTTTTACAATCCTGTCCAAGAATGTTAGACATCCCAACTCATTGTTCATATGGGTGCCATGAATCCTACACTTGTTCGCCAATGCGAATTGCTTCAATGGTTTCCTCAATATTCTATTCAAATATGCATGTAGTTGATTGATGTTGACTTGTAAGTGCTGCTCCATTTCAACTCAGCTTTGCTTGCCTTTAGAATTTTTTTATTTTAAGTTTTAGCATTAAAACAAATCTCCTTATCTCAGATTTCTTCTTTGAAGGTTCTTTTTTCAACTTCAACCTTCAACTTTGTAGCCTCAACATTTCAGCCCTCCTTCTAGCGCCATTTTTGTTGATGTGTTTTCTATGCACTTTCTCAACATGGGCAATGCTAAATCACCTCTCTTAAAAGACAATCTTCCACAATTATATTGTAGAACACTATTCCAAGGTATCTAATGTCAAGTCTTGATAGTGCCTGGAATATTTCAGTTGTTTCATGTGATTTGCTAGAATCACAAGGTAGACTTATGGATGAGTTGCAAAGTGTGGGAAGTTGGGTCTGCAAATGGAGTTCTCAAGATGCAGAAATTGTTGCTCAGTTGCTGTAGGTTCAAACAACAGTCTAGAACTCCATTTCAACATCAGATTTAGCTTTACAATGTGCAATGAACCTTAACTTAGGTCACTTATTACAAAAAAAGGAAAAGGGGCAGGGAAGAGAGGAAGTTCCTAGACCTAAAACTATGAAAGAACAGTAATCATGGAGGCTGCTACAATAGACAAACTCCCTAAAACTAGGTTTTCCTTGGCCAAGGGGAACCTACAGTTACAAAAAACTAGTGCAATCTTCTAAGGACTATAGATTTTCAGATTGCATACACACATCATGAACATGCAATTGAAACTAAGTTGCAACAATAAAGTAAAGAAGCTCAGACTAGCTTTACAAAGTGATTCATCATCAACAAACCACAAAAAGCATGAGCTAGAAATTCATAAAATACAGTAACAACAAACACCGTCATCACTTCCATTCAAGAAACTAACAACTAAACTAGTAGGGAAGTATAACCATGCATGCATAATGAAGAAACAGAAGAGAAACACCCATAAATCATGCAATGTAGCTCTCTATTGCTATAGAATTCCTTTACCCCAGCTCTCCAACCATTTACAAATGAGGGGGAGACCCCTATTTATAGTTTTCCAAATCCTAAATGAATGGCCAGGATTAAATTTCATTGTGTGGCTTAGATTTGATTACATTAGGGTTTCACCTACCCCCCATTATCCAACAATTTAAAATACATCATTGTCTCATTCCTATTTCATCCTTTAGTGCCCAAGTGTTGTAGCATTTTGTCATTTAGCTGATTTCCCTTTTCTATTGTAGTCGAGAATGCACGAAGGTCACACCTTCTCCCCTAATGGATTTGCAATTCTCTTCAGCCATTCAAGTGAAACTCACTCGTAGATTTGCATTATTGTGAAAAATGGATTGGCTATATCCTAATATTGTAGGACAACCTCTGATAGATCATGATCGCTTGATGAAGAACAAGACAACTTCTTCTTGCTCCAAATTTTGGTCGGCAACTCTTCTTTTTCTCTATACTGACTTCCTTGCCATGATATTATCAACCTGTTAGTTATACTTGGTTAACTTAGTAGACAGTATGAGATTCCTCGTTCATCTCCAACTTTGGAAAATAGCCCCTCTTGTCTTGGGTTAAGGTGAACGACGTGCCAACACCTCCTTGGCACCCAATCTTCGTCCAGACATGCAAAATTCAAGGTATTTCCTTGGGTTTTGGGCTTCAGATATATCTTGTGTGAGGAAATTCTTCCCATTGCAGCTTGACTCAACATTTTGTATGGGTATCCTCTAAATACCGATGCTATTTTTCCCTCCCTCACAATCTCAGATCTGTAAGTAGCATTCATAACAGATAATTAGAGCATGACTAAATCATTTTCATTCATAAAATACTTCTTTCTTAAATTCATGTGACCATAAAGGAGGATTTCAAGCCCAATATTTAAAATTAATAAAGAGGAAGATAGGACGAGATTGTTGGTTAAAATCCCTTTCAAGCTTTGTTCACTTTTGTTCCTCAAGTATTGCTAATGACAGTTCTATTTATCTCCATTAAAGACATGAGTTTGAATCACCGAATGAAAATCTATCGCTCACTAAGCCAAATGAAGACCTTATTTGGATACTAATGGAGACTCCCATAATACTCCCTTGGTAGAAGTTGACTAAATGAAGTGTGGAAGCATCACCGAGCCATCGGCCTTATAAAGGCAACTGCCCCCCTGGTGCCATCTGTATATGAGAGCCCCATCCAACATGGAACTGTAGGCAAATAAAGATAATTGAAGCCAAAGTGTCATTGCCATAGGCCCAGGTGATTAAAACGCCATAACTAGGCCCTCAAAAAACCACGGTCGGGTATTATTTACCACGAACAGCCAAAAGGCTGTTCAACATCCTCAAAATCCCTTGACAAATTCATGATTCAAGCCTCGGGATTGTCACCAAGATGTTTCTACTATTATGATGCCCCCTTTACATACTCAATTTAAACATTAATGGTGACTCATAACATTGTAATTTCTCCTTTTGTGCTCGGCACTTGGACCACAACAAGGTAAGCATCCAAAGTGGAAAATGTCACCTGGAAGATGGGATAAGAAGCAGACTCCTTAAGCACAGTCCCCAGAGAGGCGAGACCTGCATGGTGAAAATCACATCGCATGGTGTCATTAGTGCATCATCCCTTGGTTATCGTTCCTCCCTTGTCATCACAGACACTTCTCTTTCTTCCCACAAGAACATCTACACAAAAAATTTACCATGCTTTAAGTAGAGTATCATTAAACCATCAATACACAAAGGCGAGGATCCCAACAGAGTTCCCAAGGATGATTAAATGTCGTTTAAATTCCAAATCATTTTAATCTCTGCAATCAATATTCCATATCGAGTGGTATCATTCCCTTTCAACGTTATAACGCTACTTGTGGGAACCTTGATCATGGGGAATGCCCGTGGGATGAGGGTGCAGGTAGGAGGAGGCGGGGAGATGGTGCAAGAAGGCCATTATTAACGACAGAGAGCAAAACGGCTTCACCGGCGTCGGGGCCCACATGGGAAGTTGTTGTTAGGCGAGAGAAGGCAAGTGGCCATGGTTAGAACATATACTGAAGTTGGGCATCCTCCCCGAATGTATCCATTATCGTTCTGGCTTCATAAATCATGGATAAGACCCTTTTTTGGAGCAGGCATCATAATAAAGCCATCCTCATTGTTTCTCCACCTATCGAGCCTCTCCCTCCTGTATAGTCATATGTTCCAAAACCAAAATATGAAGTGGAATTTTTTTGAATGACCCAATTCATCTTTTCATCCTTCAAGAGAAGGATTAACTTTCATGCTTTGTGGGATCGAAAAAAGTGCAGATGATAGGACGCGAGCCGATGTTGCACAAAGGTTGTTGTAGATGGGAGGGACGGGTGACCTTAGACTACACAAAACCCACGTAGTTGGAGTTTGTGGGCAAGGAGATGCTGGAAACCATTGGACATGGACATCGTGAGACGAGGTTTCCTATAACGACCGGGAGAGGGTGGAATTCCATGTCTTGGGACTCGCATGGGTGAAAGTCATCCATCACCCCATCCTCTATATGGTGTGTTCTTATGATTTGTCAGATCCTAGCGTGCTCATATTGGACTTGTCTTCACAATGTTGCAAATCTCATAGCTTTGAAAAGTATCAACCATAATAAATATTCTTGCGACATCCCTCTTTATTTCTTTCTATAGCCCACAATCATTCACACTTAACGCTTTCCCCTTTAGCAACCCCTTGACTCTCTTGTTCTAGTCATTTATACACTTTGTCCCATCTTAATTTCCAATTTTTCACTTGCATTCTTCATAGGGCATGACCAACTTTATTGATGTGGGAAAGACATGTTGGTTGGCCGACGTGGGAAGAGGTGGTAGGGACGTTGTTGGTGGCAGCCATTTGAAAATGATGTCCCATGGGAAAAAACCCCTAGGGAGTCACCTAATGAAAAACCAAAGCTCAAGCTCTGCCTTAAACATGGACTTGGGGAGATATACGCGGGGTGAGAGGTCATAGTGAAGCCATTACAGGGATGGCAAAGAAAGCACATTCAAAGGAAGCACGTGACCCACAAGCATAATTTCCATCAAGTAGGGAATGTGGGTGATCGTTTGTTGAAAAAGATGATGTCTTGGATGCAAACGGATAGCCTGGAAGGTGGCAGAACCCTCCTGGAAGGTCACGGTCAATCATACCAAGCACACTTTAGTTTATTTGTATTTTTCCTATTAACTTTGATATTTCACAAAGTACTCTTCGAAGAATTTTTTTAAACATTGCTCTTACATGAGCATACCTGACCCATGCCTCTTTACTCTCTAGTTGCTCTGTGGTTTATAAAACAAGCAATGATTTTGAATTCATCACACTTCTGGTAAGCCCACCACTGCCCCACTTAATCGCACTATGTTAGGAGTCCAAGTGTAGGCCATAAAGCATGGGTGGATGCTATACAAATTTCATTATCATTTGGTGAAGAGTGAGACAGACGGGTATGCAGGCCCCTCATGGAGAGCCATCACGAGAAGGATATGTTGAGTCATGCTTGCGGACGACAACTGGTGGGCAGACGTTCAAAGAGTGTCATTAAGGAAACGAAAAAAGACTAGCTGAGGTCTATAAGAGGATGACAATGCTAGTGGATCGCAGGCCCATGTAGTGGGAAGGCAACGAAGGATTTTCATTTGTGAGCAGCGTCCAAGTGACAGCCTTCCGTAGTCGGTGGCCCACAAGGGCGGGCTTGACGGTGAGCATGGATCCAATAGAGCTTAGCTATTAGGCAATGGAGGTCAGGTGTGGGAAAATCGCGTGCAAAGACCCACAAATGTTTAGACTTAAGCACTTTTGAAGAAATGAGGTTAGTTGGTTTTGCAGCAATGGCAAAGATGGAAGGGCTAATTACAGATCCCACCACATAGGCAGATGGTGAAGGTCAATGATTGTGATAATGGTGAAACGGGAACAGAGTCCTACCCAGGGCAACCCGCAGATGTGGGTCTGCAGAGCATGAAAGACACAGTGGCGAAAAGGGGCATGGGGTCTATAGCTTGGGCAGACATCGAGACTTGGCTGCAAGAAAACAATAGAGTACAGTGGCGAACAACAAAGGGAAACCCACAAATATGGGTCCGTAAGGGCCAACAGATGCCAGGCGAGAAGTGAACAGAATCCCACAGGAGCTGGCCTGCAAGGGCAAATGAATTGGAGAAACTCAGGTAGGTGATTTTGGCCAATATGAAATTGATCATTTTAAGGCTCATGGTCAATTTGGGCACGGAAACAGAGGCACACAAAATGAGACGAGGTCCAAATGACCTGACCTGAGCAAAAAGAGGGGTTCCTTGCCCTTGGCAAGGGCGTGTGTGCAAAACATGCACAACAATGTCCTAATACGATTATCTGGTTTTTCCACCGCTACAATGTTGGACATCCATGGGGAATAATTAATAGGATGATTAAATCTAGCTTCTAGGTGTTTTTTAATCTCAATCTTAACCAATAAAGCTATCCTAGGATTCATCTTACGTATATTTTGTCTTATTGGTTTAGCATCTTGTGCAAGGACAATATTATGCATAACTATCATAGCATCAATACATGGCATATCCGAATAAGTCCAAGCAAAAAGTTCATGAAATTCATGTAATAATGTTGCATGGTCTTCTTGCTCATCCTCATCAAGGCACTTTCCTATTTGAATCACTTTTTCTTTGTCATCTATGTGTCCATCGGTATGTTAATTGTATTCCCCATAGGTAGTGCACTTTTATTTGGAATTTTAGGAATATGTTCTTTATCTTGTCAAACACCATTTTTTTTATTTTCTTCATCAGAATATTCTATACTAAGGCACAAGTGAATCCTTGTTTGTGAGGGGGAGTTGGTGATTTATCATAAACTCCAAACATTTATGCCAAGGCTTCATCATGTTCAAAATATTCTAATGATTCATCACTTGTATCAATTAATTCAAGATTCTTTAAAGTCAGAGTTGTCTTAGAAGAATCGTACATAATGGTGTTGACATTAAGTGAAGACCTTTTTGTTGCTTTCGTTATCTTAGAAGGGAAATATCCAAGACCATTTTTTGTTTCTTGTATGTTAGGCTCTCTAAGGACACAAATTCCTTGTTATTTCACACCACATCATTTTCCACTATAACCAAGTTGTTTCAAGATCTCATAACCTCTTCCATAAAGCTTTTCCATTTCTTTTGGATTTAGTGGTTGTTCATAATCAACTTCATCAAAGCTTGTTGTGTAACTTGTGTCCGCTTCTAAAGTGGTTGTCTTTTGAAGGTTTCTCCAAAAAAATTGTTGACAATATCATTGTTTCTTCTCCCTTTTCAGGTTCTTTTTTTATGATTTTGTATTATCCCATGAATGTAGGTGTAAAATCCAATGAACCCCAATCATCTTCCAATAACTTTGTGACTTCTTCAATATGCTTTTATTTTTATTTTTCATACATAGGTTCAACCTTTGAAGTTGGTATCAATGTTTTCAAAGGACTTTCCTTTTCTTTCTCAATGTGCAAATAACTTTCTGGGTGGGGGTCAACCTTGATTCTATAGACTTTATTTTTTAGGAATACTTCATTAAATGATGAAGATTTGATGGTACCCCATTCATTTCATGGATTCATGGTATACCCAAAAGAATATTTGATGAGATATCTTGAGGCATCACATGGATAGGAGTTTGCAATGTGACCTTTCCAACTCTAATAGCCAATGTTATCACACACAAGATTTGTTTTCCTACATTGTCAAATCCATGAATATCTAAAGAATTAGGTTCAATCATAGCCTTGTCCACTCCAATATTATCTAAGAGGTTCACACTACACAAATTAAGAGTTAAACCATTTTCAATGAGAGTTTTTTATTCCGCATTTATTAATGAGATCCATTACCATGAAGGCTTCATTTTTTTTATGTATTTCCATTGGAGGTAACTCATCTTGGTGAAAGATAATGTCAATGTTAACCAAATTCATACCTTGAATTAGGGTTTCTAAATCATTTGGTTATGCACTAGGAGGGATAACTACTTGTTGCAACGCATTTTGAATCATGCTATGGTAATTAGGTGAAGCTTGAATAAGGTCCCATAGAGAAATCTTAGCAAGAGTGTTTTTAAGTTATTCCACAAGATCATATTCCTTTCCATTGTGCAAAGGCAATCAAGGAGCACTAGGGAAATTTGGTTGAGGAAATGGTAATGAAGTAGGTATTGTTTAGGGGTGGTGGCCTAGCTCGATTAGGTAAAGCATTTTGTTATAGGCAAGAGGTCACGAGGTCTAGTCTCCCCACCATCCCTGTGGTACTAGAGGGTGTGTCCTGCCAATGCTACTGGTCACGTGAAAAAATTTTACTAGGCACACTACAGTTTATAGGGGGACGGATACCTGACTAATTCCTGCAGTCTAAAAAAAGTAAAAATAAAGTAGGTATTGTTTATGGTTTCCTATTGTTCCTTGTGTTATATGTATGAGCAACGGTGTTGTAACTTGGTTGCTATGAAACATTGTTACTAGTAAGTTGCCTTGCAAAATTTAAGATGGTTCCTTGAGGTATGGTTTATTTTTGGGTGGTCCTATGATAAGCATAGGTTTAGTTTGAACTTGTGTTTGTTGATGTGAGGCTGGGTAAATGGTACATTGAGGTGTGATTTCATTGAGCTCTATTTGTTTTGGTTTTTCATAACAAGCCTTAGTGAATGATCCTTGTGAGATAAAATCCTCAAGGCCTTCATCTAACATATCAAAGTCATCAATACTTAATGGTTTGAAGGATATGTTAACTTATAGAAAGAGATTTGGCATTGTTAAATAACTATGCTTTCTCCAAGGTTGACCATTTAATGTGTAGTTTTTTGTTTAATTTTTTGAGATAGTTTATAGTTTCCAAGTTTTGCAAAATGAAAAATAATCTACCTAATGAAATGTAATGATGAAACAAATAACCACAAATCTTAAATAATTGAATAATAAAACAAAAAATAATTTTTTAAATTTTCCTTGAATTTGCACTAAAAGAACTTTCTTCAACATTCAAATCAAACTATTTCAAAATTTCAAAATGTAGATGTAAAAATAGAAACAAAATGTAGAGACAAACATAAAAATGCACCCAAAAATCTAGCAAGCTATATGTATAGGGATAAATTCACCCTAGGGTGAATGGATCTCAACATAGGGGTTTCAAAAATTAAAATTTGAGTCTAGAGCTTATTGCTAGGGTTTCCTATTTTTTGTGGAAAATTGTGGTTTCAGTGGTAGAATTTTCTAAATTTAGGTGTCTAAAGGCAAGTGAATTGAATGACAAATGATGAACAATATAACCCTTTTTGAAAAGCAATTTTGACTCAATTGTGAATGTGAATGATGAAAATTACACTAATATACAAGTACGATGCAAAATAAATGTAATATGCATGCTATTTTTTTAAGTTTTCAGATTTTAAAGGATGCAAAATGCAAACCTAAAACCCTAAATGAGATGTAAACTAATGCAATTTTAACAATTCTAAATAAGATGCAAACTAATGGAATGAAATGCATGTTACAAGTATGTGTAGATTGGTGTTTTCATTGATGTAAACAAGCTTTTGTTGTCATTGATATCAATTGTATGTGTTGAGGAAGATTGATGTTGAAGATGAACAATTGGTATTGTCTATTCTTTGATTTGTTGCATTATGTTGTCATCAATTAAGCTACTAGTGTTAACCTCTAGTGTTACTTTAATAATATTCTATCTATGGATGTAGTGGTGTTGAAGATGATGTGGATGTGTCTCTAGTGCTTGGTTTCCAAGCAATTTTGAGAAAAAATGATAAAAAGAGGAAATAGTGAGTTGCAGTGTTGTTTTAGGTTATAGAGAGATTTTATGGTTTTTCTCCGCATTTCTTCTAGGTTGAAGATTTTCCTATGCAATTCAGATATGTTGGTGAGAGGTGTTCAGAGGTGTTATATTCAAGAGATGGTATGATGGATCATCGTATAGTAGAAGTTGTGTTCACCAATGTGTGATTGTGCATTGTAGAGGTGTCTATGAGAAATGTTTTTGCTCCATGTTTCTTTGTAGTTATGCTTTATGTCTTGTGATTTTGAAGGTGTGTTGAAGGTGTTGGTAGTTTACCTTGGTTAAGAATATTTGAGGTTTGGTGATTCAAAAGATAGTTTTTCAAGTAATAGTGTATGGTAGAGTAGTTTGAATGTACTAGGTGTATAGGAGTGAATTTGCACCCCTTATGCAAATTCCCCTTTTTCTCTTCTTCATTTTAGAAAACCAAATTTGAAGGCTAAATTCCACATAATCCTATTTCCTTCATTCCACTTGGTGGTTGTTTTATGTGTCGATAGAGGAATAACTATTTGGGATGCTCGCGCGGTGCACAAACGTTTGCATGACGCACTTATGTCCCTAGAAATTTCCTGTGCTTGGAGCCTACAGAGGCATTACACTTCCCATTGGAGGTTGATTTGTAATGCCCCCTTTGACTAACCGACCCAAATATGGCCATTTTCTTCATTATCTCCTTCAAATTCACTCCTATAAGATTTTCAATCTCTCTTTTGCATCTTCTAAGCACTCAACTTGATCATTCTCCAAGCATTCTAGCATTCACTCCTTACATTCTAAGCCTTCAATCAGCACTTTGTACTCCATAGTAGCAACAACAACACTCCATCAACTCCGCAGTGCAAGTGTGGAACCAACACCATTGTAGCGGAGGCTTGAGTCCTCTCATTTTGTCCTCAATTAGCTAGTGAGCTCTTGGTGGAGGTGGTAAGATTTCTACTCCTCTCCTCTATGATTTGGTTGGGTAGCATGACATGATTTTGTAGTGCTTTTGTGTTCCTTACTTCATTTCCTTCTTTATCATATATTTCTCCATTATCGCTCTCTTGGTTGTCCATGGAGGTGGAAACACCTAAGCAGGGGTCTGACTGAGGCAGGCCCCTATACAACCACCCAAAAAATTTCCTCTTTATTGTGTGTAGGTGGATGTGCTTCTTGGAGCTAGTTGGAGAATAGGCTCTTTTGTGAGATCATTTTTTTCACCCTAGCTTTAATCTACTTACTTTATCACATTCATTTATACATTTCGTATTTCGTAGTGTTATTTTGTTCTCCTAAAAAACCACTAGCTAGGTTGTTAGTTTGTTTTCATGTGTTTGACCTTGTCTCTTTAGTTCTTTGGTCGTACAAACATCAATGCACGTAAGATATGCTAGTGCACCATGCTATCATCTCAGAACTGTGCTTTCATCCTTAGGTAGAGAGTTATCTAAGGCATGGTGTTGAACTTGAAAACCATCTCGCCTAGCCCCATTCCGAATTTTAGGTCTATAAAGTGATTGAAGGACCTTATAGTCATCATCATTCTCATAATTTATCTCCTAAAAATCCTTTTAGCTGAGGTAAGTTAGGGAATCCTTCCACTCTTGGCTCTCCATGACTTGGGGCCTTGAATATGGTTGGTCCCCCTCTCTTACATTTTTGGTGAACCTGACATGAACCAATGTCTATCCATCCATCGATGTTGAAGCTTTTCCCTTATACCTTGTGACTATTGTTCCCCTAAGTGTTGTGAAGGTTTATGAGCATCACAACTCAGTCCACAATCTCCAAGTATATTGTTAGGAGAATTCTACGACACCTTCATATGGAAAGGACGAAGGTCACTACTGGTTTCTCTACAGACCTTTTGTCTAGTCCTGCCATTGGTCTAGCCATGCAGGAGTAGTTGTCAAGGGGCGAGATAGGATTCTCTTATGAGATCGATCATGTCCCCACTCCTCTCGTGTCTCCTACACCATCATCTATAGATGAGCATGAGGTTGTTCACATACTCGCAGAATATGTATCCACCCTTAGCAAAGGGTTGGGTGACTTGGAACATCACTTGGAAAGAGACCTGAAGTTGGCTAGGGTCACTCAGGTTATCAATGAACTAAAGTACATGGTGGGAAAATACCTGGCAGGCATAGAAAGCTTTGCTAGCCTCTCTAGTATAATTGATCCATGTGCTCCTCCAAACAATCCTAATATTATACGAGGAGCCACTTTTGAAGATCATGAGAGGCAGCTAGGACTGTTGATCCTTCCTACATCTATATACATGGTCGATACCGTACCCTCAATAAACATTCCCTCTACCTCCAAGGGGCCTGACACTATCAAAGTAAACAAGATCCCCTTGGGTTTTAGCTTCACCCCTCCTATCACCTCTAGTGGTGGAGGTTTTAGCAGGATGAGCAGTGGAGGCTTTGGTAGTGGTAGTGGCTTTGGCAGCGGGGGTGGTGCTAGAGGAAGTGGTTCCGGTGGAGGTCACAATGGTGGCTTCAAAAGCACAAGTGGCTTCAGCAGAGGCCCTAATGGTATCAATTGCTCTGGTGGTGGTTCCAGTGGTGGTCACACCGATGGTTCTAGTGGTGGCTCTGGTGGCAATTCTGGAGGAGGTTCCTTTGGCCCTTTATCTTCTAATGACCCTATTTTGAACTCCCTTCTTCAGAATATGGGTAAGATGCAAATCCAATTAGTGAGTCTCTCCCAAGCTTCTTCCCAACCTATCTTCCAACCCTTCTTCTAGCATAGCCCGTTGTTGATTACAATCCTGAACACTCCCTTCCCTCATGGAATGGAGATTCCTAAATTTGAGAAATACAATGGCAAAGGGGACTCATGGACACATGTGTCCACCTTTAACACCTTATGCACATATTTCTTCCATCATGATGTGTTGATGGCCAAACTATTTCCTCAATCTCTCAAGGATACAACACTTGAATGGTATTGTTCCTTGCCCAACAATTATGTTTTCTCATTTGATCACTTGTAAACTAATTTTTATGACAATTTCAAGCTAACATCGAGCCGAAGTTGACATTTTCAAATCTCGTCTGATGCAAACAAGGCAACAATGAAAAGATTACTAATTTCATAGCGCGGTATCAGGCGCTCTTCTCACAAATCTCATATATGTTGCTTGATTCTGACATGCAAAAGGTATTCATAAGGAACTTACAAAGGCCTTGGAAAGAGAATTTTTCCCTTATGAAATACCCTTCTTTAGCATATAGCCCTACGAGAGTATCAACAGATAGTGGTTCAGTTCATGGGGTCCTCCTTGCACTCCCGTTCTAAAGGAAAATCCATTATGTCGATCTTTGGAAAACAAAAAGTTGTTGTGAATGTAGTAGTTGTTGCAGATGACAACAACCTCATATGCAACCGCAAATTCACAAAGCTATTAGAATCTTATTCCTCCATCTTGCAAAATTTGTTGAAGGATAAGATCGTAACCTTACCAAACCCTAAACCTCTTAAGGAACAATACCCTAGCTGGTATGATGCAAGTACTTACTGTCAATACCATCAAGTTAATGGACATGATACCAAATGATGTATGCACCTGCACCATGAGATACATGACCACATCAAGGACAATACTATTTGTCTCAATGGTAGCCAACAAAATGCAAACAAATCAGTGGAAAAAGCAAACAGTGAATTGTAGATATACATGGACCCATTTTGTCACATTTCGCCAACATGATTGTCAAACCCACTGACTCTATCACTCAGTCTAAGGCCTCTGTCAACATGGTCATGGTTACTTCTACTGCATAGCTTGCGACCGGCTCATCGGATATAATGTTCAAATCGTAGGACTTACCCTTAAATAACAAGCCCTCACCTCTCTATATTCCCACTCACCTCAATGGCAACATTGTGACAGGGTTCCTAGTAGACCTCGTGAGTTGAGTGAATGTTATCATAGAAGAGACATTGTGGCTTAACTCATTCCATGGAAAGGAATACGAAGAAACAAAATCTACCATTTGTACACATGATGGTCTCTCCCTGAAGCCCTATGGATTGATAACTCTATCCATCCTAGTTGGACTTAGGGCTATTGACATAGTTTTCAATGTCATCCCAGAGTCAGATTTGTTCAGGATGAAGCTAGGCATACATTGGCTAGCTTCTATGAATGGAATTTCCTTCATTATCCACAAATTTCTAAAATTCTCTCATGAATGTGTTGTGCATGTAATGCATGACACTAGATACCAACCTTTGGTGTCCTGTGGGGGATATTCATTAAACCATTTTTGGCCCACCCCGATTGGTCCGCTTCCTCCAAGAATAGACCTATTTTACAAGAACTACATAAAGTACAAGACTAGAGGCAAAGGACAGCCAGAATTGGCTCTTCCTGTGACCATTTTTGGCTTTTACCCATTGAATCTGATGATCCCTCCTTGGTGTAGACCCAAGATAAGGATATCAAACCTCCCTACTAAACTTCTTGGACCTTAGTACTACCTATATGGTAGAGGAAAAGGCCCCTGTGGAGAGTCCTCTTTGTCTCGACCTTCGTGGCCTCCTACCGCTCCTGCTCCAAAAGTAGTGAACGGGAAGAGGCCTGCTGTCGAGGTGCTTGAGCTTACTCCCCCTACTGCTTCTCAACCTACCTCTCCTGCTCTCATTTAGGAGTTTTTTTCTCCACTGAAATTGACTATAGTGGACACTCCCATGGTTGAGTAGGAGCTTTTCATTCCTTCCTAGCCTTTGGCCTCTGGTTTAAAGAGTCACAGAAGTTTCCTTGCACGCAAGCGTAAGTGTCGGTGAAAGGCTCTCATGGCTAAGCAGGCCACCTTACAGAGGAAGGGAGAGGAGATGACCACCCCTGTATCATGGTTGTCTGCCACGTCCTCCTCTCTCCTCTCCTCTATTTCTGTTCAAACTAGCTTTGTATCACTTCCAACTTTTGTTGCGAGTACGAATGCTCCTGACCCTAAAAAGGTATAGGTTTTCATTTCTCCATCAATGGAGCCACCTCTATTGATTTCCCTTTCGTATGTCCATCCTTTCCTGAAGCCCATGGATATGATGAACACCTCAGTTGTATCTACTGCGGTTCTTTCCTCCTCCTCTTCCTCTGCACCTCTTGCCTCATCTATGGGGAGTTTTCCTCCTCTGATGAAGCAAAAGGTGGAGTGTGGCCCTAGCAATGGAGGACGTAAGAAGATCCCACCTTCTCTGAATGGTGGCCCTACGCTAACTTGTTTTGTCCTAGTGACGGAACCAGTCTTGACTTCCCCTAAGTTTGTCACTGCTCCTGAATCACTCATTGAGCCTCATAGTGAACCTTGGGTGCAACATTCCCCATTTGTTGAGGTAAAACATGGCACTCATTTAAGTGCATGTTTAACTCCCTGGACAAGGTTCTGGCCTTGTCGGGGATCTTCGCAAAATCACTGACCTTAGCTCCACAAGAGCTCGGTGGAGAGGACCTTGCGGGGCCATCTTCCTTAGCCCTTATTGTGAGAGGGTCGGATGCTCCTCCTCTTAACATCCCACCACTACAAGTTTTTCCTTCTTCCCCCTATGATGATCTAGAGTGGGAAGCGAATGACCTCTTGGTCAATCAGTGTTAGGAGGGGGCCTATTCTTTATCTTTAGATTAGATATGTTTGTGTGTGTTGTGATGTTTCCCTCGTGACCGTGTTATGTGTGCCTGGATGACCCTCATCGCCAATGTTGGTGCTTGGATACAAGCATGGTTTTTGTGACATAAACCTTCTTCTATTTATATCATCATTCTTCCATGTTTGTGACTTGATTTTTGATAAATTGGGGATGATGCAAAGAGTTGGGGGCATTTAGGCTTCCCTTGCATGTTGACCCAATTTTTTATTTTTACTTTGTCTTCTCATGCATTCTTCACATGGTCTAATATATTAGGGGGTTGATGACAGTTCATTTTATATACTATTACTATACATATATATACTTATGAATTGTTTTGACCCTAAAATATCAGGCTACCCCTGTGCCCTTTGTTCATGTTTTCTTTCCTTTTTTTCTCTCTTCTTTGCTTAAGTTGTCCCTCTTATGTGTGACAATGCCTCTTCTTCAACATTTTTATTTTTAGAAAACTCATTTGTTTCCAACGGATTTTTTCTCGAAAGTATTCACAAACTTCTTTTCAAGAATCGCATTCTCAACTTGAAACCGTAAAGGAATATGTTTCCTTCAACACGGGTTCATAAAGAGGGAACTAGAAAACCTTCCTCCAAAGTGGGAACAACTTTGATCTTCCCCTCACGTGGGGGCATATTCTTCCTTTCGAATTCCTTGATGAAGTGAACATCTTTCAAAAGGGTTCCTTGATGATTAATAAATTCAAGAAAAAGGCATCTTCTTCACATTTTGAACAGCCTGTCCATTGAGTAGACGCCTTCCTCATGCTAGGGTTCCCAAGGGACCCCTTTGAAGGCCTTCCAAATTATCGACGGTCTATGTGACTATTTTCCTACCTTCCCATGTGGCCACTTTCTGACATGTTCTATCTGCAAGTAAACATGTCGCTTTGTAGATGCACGTGTGAAGCCACTTTTTGACTTTGTGGAGTCTGCCTTCCTTTGTTTTCCTCCATGTGAGAGA
>VDFB02356233.1:62588-75181 GCA_007258455.2 Sequoia sempervirens | reverse complement strand
AGTAATTTTTATTCTGATGATGATGATTACTATGACAAAATAATTGAATAAAAATTACATGCACTTTGCTCCTTGCCATGTAATAGTTGTAGGATCATAGCACCCTCACTATTACATGCTTTACATTCATTGCAAATCATTTTCTTTATTGCAAGGAGCTCCTTCTCATCATTCATCTCAGCTCATCCAAGTCCTAGGGGCAAGGGGTTAGATAACATTGTCCTAGTTTTGGCATTTGATGTTGTCCCTTTGGCTAGTTGGATACCTTTTGTATATACTAACCAAGATTGGGATGCAGATGACTTGCTATAGGTTGACTCACATGTGTCTTACTAGTATTTTTCTTTATTTTTTTCTTTTTCATGTTTCTTTATGTGATTATATGTGTGTAATGTGATCCCTCATGCTGTTTTGTTTGATGTATCTCTCTCTCTCTCTCTATCTTTATGTGTATTCCTCTATTTGTATCTACATTCTTTTATATTGCATAAATTTTTTACCTTTTTCACTTGTCTAGTGTTTTCCTTTTGGGGATGACACAAGTCATCCAAACATTTAGGTCTCTTCTATGTTGACCCAAAATATTTTTCTTTGCTTTCATTTTCTATGTGTCATTCTTCTCGTTCTATGAGTATTTGAGGAATGATGACATTTATGAGCTCTATAACAACATTGTAGCAAAGATATACTGACCTCAAATCCATAGATCCCTTATGTAATTTTGGGGGAAACCCCTCCTTCCTTTTTCATGATGTAGCTTTATTTCGAGAACATATGAATTGGCATAGGGATTTTTGAGGAAGCTCTCATGTCTTAGGTTTGAAAACTGGCTACTTTAAACAATTTCTCACAACAACGGTGTAAGCATCTGCTTTAAAGTGGGAGCATACATTGATAATATCTTACAACATTTCTCATGTTTCATGGTGTTATTTTCTTTATTCCTGTGAAGCGTCCTTTTCTTGGTGGTGTCATTGGGTTTGATGTCCTCCAAGAGTGTGATACTTCTTAGTGTACAACTTTCCTCTTAGTGGTGATGTGATGCACTACATTCCCTAAGTTACAAATATTTTACTCTTGAATTTTCCTCTCTTGGAGACATTAGGCATGATGTTCCCTAAGAAGAAGACCTTACACGAACTAAGAAAAGTCCCTTTGAACAAAAAAACCTTTACTAGCATTATTGTTCATAAGTGTTTGGCATAACCCAACTTTCTAACCTTATGAAACTCAAACCCTAAATCAAGGCCACCTAGCATAACACACCTTGCTTGCCTATGGAGCCTTGTCTTTGTTCATAGGTGTTTGGCATAACATAGGTTGTTAAGCCCTATGGAGCATAAAACCTAGTATTGTGGTGCCTTATTGAAGTTTTCAAGAAGATAACTTTGATATGGTATGGGAGCCCCATTAGGAGACTCACCTAGTGGACAACCTAAAGTTCTGCTACCTCAGAGTGAGTGCAAAGCCAAAGGATTAGATGTGTTCTGCGTCAATTAGATAGTCTAGGCTTGATCTTCCTGGTCTTTTATATTGCATGATTGTGTATCTTTGTCATTGATGCATACATAAATGTCTTGAATGTTTACTTTAGTGTGGGTTTTACATGGGGTCATACACTCACTAAAGTGGGGGAAAAATATAGTGTAGGAAAAAGCATCCCTTTTTCACACTTAATTTGGGAAATAATCAATAATAAATGAGCCTAATTATGCCTTAATTTAGTGTTATAATATGTTTTTCGTATTCACATTAAGTTTAGGGCCCTTTTAAATAAAATGGGATTAATTATGCATTATTTTTTATGTTGTAAGGTGTACCTTTACAATTTCACATTAATATAGGGCTTTATTAATTGATTGAGATTAATTTTCCTTAGTTGGCCCCTTTAATTCAAATCCAAGCATAATTAAATACAATTTTCGAGGGATAAAACCCAACATTTATAAATGCCATTACACAACACTTAACTTTGGAAGATGTGTGTCCTAGGTAGGCGACCTAGGACCCTAATTTAACATAATGTTTAACACTGAGTAATGTGTGTCCTAGGAAAGTGACCTAGGACACATTCGCCCTGTGGTGAATGGGTCCTCACTTAGACCTAGGATCCCCCTTTAAAATATGTTTTCTGTTGTATTTTAATGATTTTCAAATCCACAATTCAATGTCGGCTTGTGATATTTGAATTTTGGGAATTAATGATAAGATATGTATAAATAAGAGGTTATTTCACTAAGTTTCATCTAAACAAATCCTAAGACTTTCAAGAAATCAAGCAATCTTCACAAGCATTATTAGAGCATTTTCAAGGCATTCAAGGGATGATTTATTGAAGATTATTGCAACAATCAAGATTCCTTTCATCATGTCAAATATTTATTGCATCATGCATGTTGTTTGAGATAATATGGTGATGTAGTGTTCAAGATCTATTCAAGTATTCAAAGGTATTGTTTCACATCAAGTTTCATGATCAAGATTAATGATCAAGATTCACATCCATTGAAGCTAATTCATGCTAATTTCAGATCTAAAATCTAAGGTTCAAATAAGGTTTGGTGAGTTGTGACATAGTTGTTCATTCATCATTCTTCCTTTCATGTTTCATTTCTTTCAAGGTTTGATTACCAAAATGGGGTTTGACCAAGGTCAACCCCCATTCACCTAACAATCAATTTTTTTCTCTTTTTGATGTTTGATTGTAGATTTTAGGTTGAAAATCCTTTGAAGAGAAAAATTGAAATTGCAAAGTTATCAAAGTTACAAGAAAAGTTGTCAAATCATGAAAAAATCCTCTACAAAATTTATTTCTGGCTATTTGACAGTGAAAATCTAGAATATGGAAGTGTAGACCTAGCAAAAGAGAACCCAAAAAGTATTTTTCAAAAACCCTAGCCAGGACCCATTTGCCATAGGACGAATGAGTCCTCAATGAGATTCAAAAAATGACTTTTGGTGAAAGGTACACATTATTTTCCCCTTTCTAGATCTTCCTTTTGATTACTGTTTTTGTTAGATTTGATTACTACTATTCATTTGCATTTCATAGCTTGCATTTTATAGTTTGTTTGATGGTCTTAAAATTTCCCCCCCAAAGTGTTATTTAGCTCATACCTCGTCCTTTCATAGATAGGGAATTTACTGATTCATACCTTGATTTGAATCACCTTGTGGTTTTTAGTCACTTCATGGTTTGGATCTCATTTCCTTGATGAAATTAGGAAAATAGGTTCTTGGGTGTCAATTCATTTTGGTGAACCCCCTTTAACACCCACAACCTCATTTTTCTTTATTTCACAAGGAACCTTGCTCTGATACCAATTGTTGAATGGACAAAAAAACTGAGAGGGGGGTGAATTAGTTGTAACTTAAATCTTCAAAACCCTCATTAACATTTATATCCACATTCATATATTAAACCCTTAAACTATTATGATGTTTTAACATGGAGAGGAAATAATAGAAACTAAAACAACTTTAACAGGATGCACAAGAGCACTAGATTTACATGGAAAACTCAAGGAGGGAAAAACCACGGTGAGGATTAGCTCACAATATAAGTAATTGTAAACTAGTTACAAAGGCTCACTACAAAAAGGGGCACACTACCCTAAAAGGCTCATAGCCAAGGCTTGCAACCAGAGTAGAAAAAAGAAGATAGAGAAGAAATTTTACAAAAAGAACATGATCTCAATGAAAAAAATATTCCACCGCAATAGCTCCAACACCTTTGTAATCTGTTTGAATGATCATAAACACCTTCTACTTATTGCATTCGATAATCCATCACTTGAAAGCTCACACTGCTCTACTCAATTTCACACCTTACAACTCTACAATTCACATCATTCACATTACACCCTTCACACTCTCATCTATCTTATCCTCCTTCAATAATTCAACTAATACTTATACCATCCTCAACCTTGAAACCCTTTCCAAGGTTGGCTATGTACCTCAAACATATAAATTGAAATTAGGTCAGCACCAAAACACTTATGTGGAAAATAGAAGTGAATGCAGATGACATGGAGAATTAATTGGGACCTAAATCAAACACCACTCAACTGCACACTTCCTTAAACAATATTTACCCTTTACATCTAGTGTAAATACTAGGTCAGCCATTACCCGTGCAAACACCATTAAAATTTTAAGTACACGCTTTCTCAAATCCAAAGATGACTTGCAAACCAGACACAACACTTGAACATGATCTAGAATATTCCTCTGACACCCTAAAATCCAACAAACTTTTTCGCAACAAATTCAACATGAAGAATGTACAAACTTAGCATAAGAGAGGAGGACCAATCATGTTTAAGGCCCCAGGTTACGAAGAGCCAAGAGCGAAAGGCTTCCCTAAATTACCTCAGCTAAAAATATGTTTAGGAGATGAAGAATGAGAATGATGAGGACTATAAGGTCCTTTAATCACTTTGCAGACCCAAAACTTGGAATGAGGCTACACAAGCTAGTTTTAGGTTCAACACTATGCCTTAGATAGCTCTTTGTTTGAGGATGAAAGCGCGGTTCTGGGATGAATGTTGGAAATATATGCCTAAATCATCACAGGCTATAACCTCTATTGGAGACAAGTCAGAGTGACATCTTTAATGTCTGGCCGACTAGTAGCTTGAATCTTGTTGAACAGTTCCAAGTCGCTGAGACAAGGTTGGTGTCTTGCCGAATGAACTATCGTTGTGACAAGAAGCATTCGCTGTGACTTCTTACCACGTGGAGATCTCTGGCCAACAAACCATTCAATCGGGCATCAGGGAGTGTCTTGGTTGTTCGCTATGAGCTCTCAGCGATATGATTGTCTCACCGACAGCATTTTCTATTGAAGTCTTCGGGGAGAGTCTAGGGTGTTCGGTAAGAAGTGTTACCGATATGGATGTCTCGCCGACAGCTTTATCCTAGAGACATCGGGGTGACTTGAACACTCGGAAGAACTCTTGGCAACAGTTGGTGTGTCTCACCGACAGTATACACTCAGAGCAACACAAAGATCTCGGTGTGAGGTCTTAGCGATGGATAGAAGTCTTGCCGACTGTCATTTGGTGCTCGGTATGACTTGTGAGCATTCAGAGTAACGTCTCAGCGAAAATGGGGTCTTTCCAATAGCAGTATGAATTTGGAATAACATAAAGAACTCTATAGGATGTCTCGGTGAAAGACTATTGTCTTGCTGATGTGAATACTCATGTCTATGTGACTTATGGACCTCGGTATGAAGTCCTGGCGAAAGCGATGAGTCTCGTTGATTGGTGGATGCTTCAGAACAACATGAAGACTTCAGTGGAAGGTCCTAGCGAGAGCGATAGTCTTGCCAAAAGGAAAATTGAAGTCGTTGTGACTTGTGAATAGCGATATGACTCTTGTCGAATGTAAGGACTCTTGGTGATATCGAATGTTGATTGTGTTGGCATCAGGGAGACATGGTCAGTGTCTCACCGATATGCCAACACAACTTGAAGTTGTTTGACCGAGTGAGACTTTCCTATGTGGTGTCTCATGGACCAATCAGAGGAGCCGAATGGGAACCGTTGGAAGGCAGTTTGATGTAGAAATTTTGAGAGGAAGCTCGATAGACAGGGAACGACATGAATATAGTTTGAAGTTGCAAATGCTCGAGGGTTCGGTTGGTTCAAAGAACAATTGTGTGAACAGTTTGAATTGTATCAATGTGATTTCTATTATGTAAAGATTGTATCTTGAAGGTTCCTGTACAAGATTGATCATTTTCAAAGCTGCTATAATCTGGCATCAGAAAGATAAGTCAAAACTTTGTATGTAATTATTTGTTACTCTAATACAAAGTGACTTCTCTTGGTGTGGTGGGTTTTTCTCCCTTAAGGATTTTCCCACGTAAATTTGGTGTTTATCTGTATTTTTCTAATTCTCTGTTTCTGCTATTTATTTCAAAGTGCATCTTAATTGAATTGTAATTGAAAAATTAAGAGTATATCTGCATTCTTCCTTGAGGTTTTGACGTTAGGAGAGTTGTTTCCGCATCTAGCTTTCCTTACAAGTGGTATCAGAGCCTGACCAGTTGTGTTATCCTTGTGGGTACATTGGGTTTTTTGTGTCATTTTTGTTCAGTGGGAGTCTTGTAGAGTTTATTAAATTTGAACTATAGATTAAGATGGCTAGCACATTAGGAAAGATTGAAATAGAGAAATTCAATGGCAGCAATTTTGAGTTGTGGAAACTCAAAATGGAGGATCTCTTAGTGGATCGTGATCTGTGGCTTGTTGTGTCTGGAACTTAACCTACAAGAATGAAGCAAGAAGATTGGGACCTTGTAGATAGAAATTCTAAGGGGCTAATAAGGCTCTATTTTGTAGACTCCATTCTTCTGAATGTGCATGAGGAGAATACTACATCTTCCTTGTGGAAGAGATTGTCGTCTATTTATTAGGGGAAGTCTTTGGTGAATAAACTGCTCTTGAGGAAAAAGTTGTACTCTTTGAGAATGTAGGAAGGAGGGTTTGTAGCTGATCATTTGAATGCATTTAATATGTTGATTGCATAGTTAACTTCTGTTGGTGTAAAGACTAATGAAGATGATCGCTGTAAGCTTCTATTGTGTTATTTTCCAGACTCTTGGGATCACCTGGGGATGGCTATTGGGAGTACAACATCAAATTTCAAGATGGAAGATATTGTTGGTTCTTTGTTATCAAAAGAGATGAGAAGGAAATCTTTTGAGATGGCGAAGGAGGCCCTTGCTGTTAGAGGAAGGTCAAAAGAGAAAGACAAGAAGAAGGACAAGAAGTCCAAATCAAAATCAGAGGGGAGATCAAAGTCTCCTGGCAAGAAGTCCAAGGTGAAGTGCTAGAACTGTGGGCAACCTGGTCATGTCCGAAAGGATTGTAAAGAGGAGAAAAAGAAGAAGAAGAAGGGATCTTCTGATAATGATTCTTCTCACAGTGATGGAGACGCCTTCATTGCAACCTTGGCTACACAGGCATCATATGATGTCTGGTTGATTGATTCTGGAGCATCTTTCCACATGACATCTCATAGAGACTAGTTCACAAAGTATGAAGAATATGATGGTGGAAAGGTGTACTTGGAAAGTGATTCAACTTTATATATTGTTGGCTCTGGAAGAGTCAGAATCCAATTCCCCGATGGTAGAGTGAAGGGAATCAAGGATGTTATGCATATACTAGGTCTGGCTCGAAATCTATTGTCTGTCAGTAAGCTGAATGATATTGGAGTGCAAGTCAAGTTCTCTGGAAATGGCTACAAGATGACTAGAGGCTCAATGGTGCTAGCAAGGGGTGCTCGTATTGGTACCTTGTACAAGTTGGATGCACATGTTGTTCAATGTAACAGTGTCTCTGTAAAGTCACAGAAAGCTACTCATGGAGGTAAAGAGGGAAATGTTCCTAATTGTGTAAACTCTATGGAAGTTAAACTTCCAATAGAAAAGACTATGCTCTGACATCATAGGCTAGGCCACATTGGAGAGAAAGGTTTAAAAACCTTGAAGAATAAAAACCTGGTTGAGGGGCTTGATGATTGTAACCTTGAATTTGAATTATGTGAGCATTGTATATATGGAAAACAACACCGTGTTTCATTTTATTTCAGTCCTCATAAATCTTCTGGTTTGCTAGATTATATTCATTCTGATGTTTTTGGTCCGGTGAATGTTCCTTCTTTGTCTAAGTCAAGGTACTATGTATCCTTTATTGATGATTATTCAAGAAAGGCATTTGTCTATTTTTTGAAAAGTAAATCAGAAGTGTTCAGTCGGTTTAAGAAATTTAAGAACCTTGTAGAAAATTAGACTAGAAGAAAAATAAAATGTTTAAGGATGGATAATGGTGGTGAATTTTGTTCTGATGATTTCAAGAGGTACTGTAAAGACCATGGGATTAAAAGGCATAAGACTACACCTTATACTCCACATCAAAATGGAGTTGCAGAAAGGTTCAATAGGATAGTGATGGAGAGAGCACGAAGTATGTTGAGTAGTGTTGGCTTGGAGGAAAAGTTTTGGGTTGAGGCTGTTGCTACTACATGTTACTTAATAAGTCATTCTCCAAATTCTGCTCTTGTTGAGAAAACACCTTTGGAAGCGTGGTCTGGTAAGAATCCCTCTTTAAGACATATTCGTGTTTTTGGCTGTGAGGCATATGCTCATGTGCCATATGAGAAAAGATCTAAATTGGAGAACAAGGCTGTCAAATGTATTTTTATTGGCTATAGTGCTGGCATAAAAGGATACAAGCTTTGGAATCCTAATACAGAGAAGGTTGTATACAACAGAAGTGTAATCTTTCATGGTAGAAGCCTTCTACCTTGAATCCCAGGTCAAAGACAAAGTAAAAAAAAAAAAGGATGTAGTTGAAATTCCTCCTACACCGAGAGAAAGAGGTGAAAATTCAAAATGTACCTAAAATGAGGAGAGCTCAAGTAGTTCACGAAGTTAGAAGAAGAAGAACCTCGACCTCGACCATTGAGAGGTCAATCAGTGAAAAGAAACAACGATAGGTATTGGTTCTCTTTGATAGATTCTACTTGTGCCTATGCTTTAATTTTTATGCCGATGAGCCTAGGAGTACATGGAGGCATTTAAAATGTTTGATTAGGACTCTTAGTTTAGGAAGCCATGAATGAAGAAATGACACATCATTAGAAAAAGAATGACAGGTTTGGTGCCCTTGCCTAAAAGAGCATAAAACTTTAGCTACAAATAAGGTATCTAAAAGAAGATTGAGGTCTGAATGGCGGTGTGGAAAAGTATAAGAGCAAGATTAGTTCGCGAATGGTTATTCAGTAGAGGAATTGATTATGGGGAGATTTTTTCTCCTATAACTAAAATTTTACGACATCTATCAATTTCTTTTGTCACCCTACTGGCCCGTACATTATGACTTAGAAATTCAACAGATGGATGTGAAGACATCATTCTTCATGGTGATATTGAAGAAGAGATTTGCATGTCCCAGCCTGAGCACTTCTTGGAGAAAGGTAAAGAGAAATTGGTTTGCAAGTTAAAAAAGTCTTTGTATGGGTTAAAACAGTCACCTAGAATGTGGTACCAGAAATTTGATACTTTGTAGTGTCTTTGGGGTTTGTGAGATCAAAATTAGATCATTTTGTATATTATAAATCTGAAAGTGATCGAGTCCTTATTATTGCTCTCTATGTTGACGATTTGTTGTTCATAGGCAATAGTAAACTAATGATTTCTAATATTAAGTCTTAGTTGTTTGCTAAGTTCAAAATGAAGGATCTTGTGGTGTAGCAAGGTATATTTTGGGGGATGGAGATGGCTTAGGGGATAGGAATGATAGAAAACTTTGGCTCGGTCGAGTAAGTATATCAAGGCATTCCTGAATATTTTGCATGAATGATTGCAACGCTAGTTGTTCCACGATCTTACTTGAGGGAACAAAGCTATCTTCAATGAAGACTGTCCAAAATCTCCCACTGAGATGGAGGACATAACTAGTGTACCCTATGCTAGTGCGGTTGGTAGTCTTATGTATGCAATGGTTTGTACAAGGCTAGAAATTGCCCAAGCAGTGGGAGTACTTGGTCGGTTTATGGCTAATCCTGCAAGGACACATTGGGATGCTGTGAAAAGAGTTTTTTCGAGATATTTGAAGGGCACTTCAGATTTTTCTTTGTGTTACCATGGGAACCTGGTTGAATCATAGAGGACTCTTTGTATTCGAGGCTATGTGGATTCTGATTGGGTAGGGGACATTGACAACAGGAGGTCCACCGGTGGATATACTTTCATGTTGAATGGTGGTCGCGGTGAGTTGGATGAGTATTAAGCGGAGTTGTAGTAAGCTTTGTCCCACTCTGAGGAGTTCAGATACATGGCAGCTACATGCTTGTAAAGCAATTTGGTTAAAAACATTTTGTTCTAACATTGGTTTGATGCAGGGGAAATAACTATTTTCTGTGATAGTCAGAGTGCAATTTGTCTAGCAAAGAACCCAACTTTCCATGCCAAGACGAAACATATTGACGTATAGTATCACTTTGTACGAGATATGGTGGAGGATGGAAAGTTGAGTTTGGAAAAATTTGATACTCTGGAGAATGTTGTAGATGCATTGATGAAGCCAATGAGCACAAACAAGTTTAGGTGGTGTACCAGTTCAATGGGCCTTTGTGGCCATGATTTTCAGTAAGTTTTGTTGTGCTTTGGAGGTGCCTATGTGATCTTCATCAAGTGGGAGATTGTTGTAAATATATTCCTAAATCATTATAGGTTGTAACCTCTATTGGAGCCAAGTCGGAGTGACATCTTTAATGTCTGGCCGACTAGCAGCTTGAATCTTGTTGAACAGTTCCAAGTTGCTGAGACAAGGTTGGTGTCTTGCCGAATGAACTATCGCTGTGACAAGAAGCATTCGCTGTGACCTCTTACTGTGTGGAGATCTCTGGCTGACAGGCCATTCAATTGGGCATCGGGGAGTGTCTTGGTTGTTCGCTATGAGCTCTCAGCGATATGATTGTCTCGCCGACAACGTTTTCTGTTGAAGTCTTCGGGGAGAGTCTAGGGTGTTTAGTAAGAAGTGTTACCAATATGGATTTCTCGCCGATAGCTTTATCCTGGAGACATCGGGGTGACTTGAACACTCGGGAAGAACTCTTCATGACAGTTGGTGTGTCTCACCGATGGTATACACTCAGAGCAGCACAAAGATCTCGGTGTGAGGTCTTAGCGATGGACAGAAGTCTTGCCGACTGTCGTTTGGTGCTCGGTAGGATGTCTCGGCAAAAGTCAATTTTCTTGCCGATGTGAATACTCATGTCTATGTGACTTATGGACCTCGGTATGAAGTCCTGGCGAAAGTGATGGGTCTCACCGACTGGTGGATGCTTTGGAACAACATGAAGACTTCGGTAGAAGGTCCTGGTGAGAGCAATAGTCTTGCTAAAAGGAAAATTGAAGTCGTTGTGACTTGTGAATAGCGATATGACTCTTGTTGAATGTAAGGACTCTTCGCGATATCGAATGTTGACTGTGTTGGCATTGGGGAGACATGGTCAGTGTCTGACCGATATGCCAACATAGCTTGAAGTCATTTGACCAAGTGAGACTTTCCTATGTGGCGTCTCGTGGACCAATCAGAGGAGTCGAATGGGAATCGTTGGAAGGCAGTTCATTGTAGCAGTTCTAAGAGGAAGCTCGACAGATAGGGAACGACATGAATATAGTTTGAAGTTGTAGATGCTCGAGGGTTCGGTTGGTTCAAAGAGTAATTGTGTGAACAGTTTGAATTGTATCAATGTGATTTCTATTCTGTAAAGATTGTATCTTGAAGGTTTTGTACAAGATTGATCATTGTGAAAGCTGCTATAATCTGGCATCAGAAAGATAAGTAAAAAATTTGTATGTAATTATTTGTTACTCTAATACAAAGTGACTTCTCTTGGTGTGGTGGGTTTTTCTCCCGTAAGGGTTTTCCCACGTAAATCTGGTGTTCATCTTTATTTTTCTAATTCTTTGTTTCTGCTATTTATTTCAAAGTGCATCTTAATTGAACTGTAATTGATAAATTAAGAGTATATCTGCATTCTTCCCTGAGGTTTTGACGTTAGGAGAGTTGTTTCCGCATCTAGCTTTCCTTACAATGAAAGCATGATGCGCTGGCGTCTCTCAGGTGCGCTAGTGTCTGTACAACTAGAGGAATAAAGAGACAAGGTTAAAGACAAGAAAATAGACTAATAACCTAGCTAGTGGTATTTAGGAGAAAAAAATAACACTATGAAATACAAAATTTATAGAAGAATGTGATAAAGTAAGTAGATTAAAGCTAGGGTGACAAAAATGATCTCACAAAAGAGCCTGTTCACTAGCTAGCTCCAAGGAGGACGTCCACCAACACACAATAAAAAGAAAAATTGTTGGGTGGCTGTATAGGGGCCTGCCTACATCAGACCCTCATTTAGGTGTTTCCACCTCCACGAACAACCAAGATAGCGATAATGGAGAAATATATGATAAAGAAGGAAACAAAGTAAAGAACACAAAAGCACTACAAAACATTGTTATTCTACCCAACCAAATCATAGAGTAGAGGAGTAGAAATATTACCACCTCCACCAAGAGCTCACTAGCTAATGGAGGAGAAAATGAGTGGACTCAAGCCTCTGTTGCAATGGTGTTGGTTCCACACTTGCTCTATGGATTTGACAAAGTGTTGTTGTTGCTGGTATGGAGTGCAAAGTGTTGCTTGAAGGCTTAGAATGCAAGGAGTGAATGCTAGAATGCTTGGAGAATGATCAAATTGAGTGCTTAGAATATGAAAAAGAGAGATTGAAAAGCCTGTAGGAGTGAATTTGAAGGAGAGAATGAAGAAAATGACCATATTCAGGTCAGTTAGTTGAAGGGGATGTTACAAATCGACCTCCAATGGGAAGTGTAACACCTTTGCAGGCTCCAGATGTGGGAATCTTCTAGGGACATAAGCGAACCATGCAAACATCTGTGTGCCACGTGGGGTGTCCCCGATAGTTATTCCTCTATTCACACATAAAACAACTACCAAGTGGAAGGAAGGCAGTAGGCTTATGTGGAATTTAGCCTTTGAATTTGGTTTTCT
>VDFB02356233.1:0-62488 GCA_007258455.2 Sequoia sempervirens | reverse complement strand
AGCCATCGACCTTATAAAGGCAACTGCCCCTGCGATGCCATCTATACATGAGAGCCCCATCCAACATGGAACTGCAGGAAAATAAAGATAACCAAATCCAAAGTTGTATTGTTGTAGGCCCAGGTGATTAAAATGCCATTTCCTACCATGACTAGGCCCTCAAAAACCCAGGACTGGGTATTATTTACCATTCACAGCCAAAAGGTTGGCCGAAATCCTTAAAATCCCTCGATAGATTCATGATTCAAGCCTTGGGATTGTCACCAAGATGTTTCTACTATTATGATGCCCCCTTTACGTACTTAGTTTAAACATTACTAGTGACTCATAACATCCATCTTAATTTCGCCTGTTGTGTTGGGAACTTGGAACATGATGAGGTAAGCATCCAAAGTGGAAAATGTCACCTGGAAGATGGGATAGGAAGTGGACTCCTTAAGCGGTCGCTAGAGAGGCGAGACCCGTATGGTGTCATTAGTGCATCATCCCCTAGTTATCATTCCTCCCTTGTGAATACAAACATTTCTCTTTCTTCGCACAAGAACATATGCACACAAAATTTACCATGCTTTAAGTAGAGTATCATTAAACCATCAGTACGTGAATGTGAGGATCCCAACAAAGCACCCAAGGATGATAAAATTTTGTTTAAATTCCAAATCATTTAAAATAATCTCTACGATAAATATTCCATATCGAGTGATATCATTCCCTTTCAACATTATAACGCTACTTGCGGGAACCTTGATCATGGGGACCGCCTGTGGGATGAGGGTGTGGGAAGGAGGAGGTGGGGACATGGTGCGAGAAGGCCGTTATTAATGACGGAGAGAAAAATGGCTTCACCAGTTTCGGGTCCCGTGTGGGAAGTTTTTGTCAAGTGAGAGAAGGTGGGTGGCTGAGTTAGAATGTTGCGGAAGCAACAACTAAAGGTGAAGGGACGTCCGATTAATCTACCCCGCAGGTTAGCATACTTTCTTCTCCATCCCATGGTCTAACACCGCCCTGCCTATTTTGGATTTTTTATCTATTCCAAATGCGATAGTAAGTATACTGAAGTTGGTCATCCTCCCCAAACGTATCCACTGTCATTTTGATTTCATAAATCATCGATAATCTGACCCTTGTTCAGAGCATGCATCATCAAAAATCCATCCTCATCGCTTCTCCACCTATCGAGCCTCTCCCTCCTGTATAGTCATATGCTCCAAAACTAGAATATGAAGCGACATTCTTTTGAATGACCCAATTCATCTTTTCATTCTTCAAGGGTAGGCTTAACTTTCATGTTTCATGGGATTGAATGAAGTGTGGATGACAAGACGCGGGGTGACATTGTACGAAGGTTGTTGTAGCTAGGAGGGATTGGCGACCTTAGACTACATGGAACCCGCACAGTTGGAGTCCACGGGAAAGGAGGTGTAGGAAGTCATTGGACAATGGACGTCATGAGATGACGCTACCTAAAATGGCTGGGAGAGGGAAAAATTCCACGTCTCAGGACCCACATGGGTGAAATTCATCCACCACCCCAGCCTCTATATGGTGCATTCTTATGACTTGTCAGATCCTTGCGTGCTCATACTAGAATTGTCTTCACAATGTCGCAAATCTTGCAACTTTGAAAAGTATGAACCATAATAAATATTCTCACGACATCCCTCCCTACTCCTTTATATAGCCTGCAATCATTCACACTTAGCGCTTTCCCCATTGGAAACCCCTTGACTCTCTTGTTCTAGTCATTTATACACTTTTTCCTATTTTAATTTCCAATTTTCCGTTTGTATTCTTCGTAGGGTACAGCCAGCTTTATTGATGCGGATGAGACATGCTAGTTGGCCGAAGCGAGAAGAGGTGGTAGGGATGTTGTTGGTGGCAACCGTTTGAAAATGGCATCCCATGGGCAAAAACCCACAGGGAGTCACCCGATGGAAACCCAAAGCTCAGGTTCTACCTTAAACATGGACGCAGGGAGATATACTCGGGGGGGAGGTCACAGTGAAGTCATTACAGGGACAGCAAAGAAAGCACAACCAAAGGAAGTGTGGGACCTGCAGGCATAATTTCTATTGAGCAGGGAATGTGGGTGATTGTTTGTTGAAAAAGACGTTGCCTTGGATGCAAACAGACGACCTAGAAGGTGATAGAACTTGCCTGGAAGGTCGTCGTCAATTGTACCAAGCACACTTTAGTTTCTTTGTATTTTTCCTGTTAACTTTGATATTTCACAAAACACTCTTCGAAGAAGTTTTTTAAACTTTGCTCTTACATGAGCGTACCCGACCCATGCCTCTTTACTCTCTGGTTTCTCTATGGTTTATAAAACAAGCAATGGTTCAAAATTCCTGACACTTATGGTAAACTCACCATTTCCCCACTTAATCATGTCATGTTAGGAGTCCGGGTGCAGTCCATAAAGCGCGGGTGGCCGCTATACAAATTTTGTTATCATTCGACGAAGAGTGAGACAAACCGGTATGCGAGCCCCACATGGAGAGCCACCGTGAGAAGGATACACAAAGTCATGCTTGTGGACAACAACTAGTTGGTAGACATTCAAAGAGTGTCATTGAGGAAGTGGTAAAAGACTAGCTGAGGTCTGCAAAAGGATGACGGTGTTGGTGGATCGCAGGCCCACGTAGCGGGAAGGCAGTGAAGGATTATCGTTTGTGAGTGGCGTCAGGGTGACGACCTTCTACAGTCGGGGGCCTGCAAGGATGGGCTCGACGGCGAGCATGGATCCAATAGAGCTTAGTTGTTAGGCAACGAAGGTCGAGCAGGGGAAAATCACGTGTGAAGACCCACAGATGTTTAGACTTAAGCACTTTTGAAGCAACGGGTCGATTGGTTTGTGACAACAGCGAAGACGGAAGGGCCAACTGCAGATCCTACTGCACAGGCAGATGTTGAAGGTTAGTTGTGATAATGGTGAAATAGGAATGGAGTGCCATCTAGGGTGACTTATAGACGTGGTTCCGTGAAGCATGAAGGATGCGGCAACAAAAACAGACGTGGGGTTCATAGGTCAAGCGGACATCGAGACTTGCTTGCAAGCAAATGACATATCACAATAGAAAAAAACAAAGGGAAACCTGTGAATGCAGGTCTATATGGGCCAATGGACGCTGGGCGAGAAGTGAATAGAAGCCCGCAAGAGCTGGCCCGCAAGTGAAAATGACTTGGTGAAACTCAGGTAGGTGATTTTGGCCAATATGAAATTGATCGTTTTAAGGCTCATGGCTGATTTGGGCATGGAAACAAAGGCATGCAAAATGATACAAGATCCAAACAACCTAACCCGAGAAAAAAAAGGGGGTCCTTGCCCTTGGTAGGGGCGTGTGTGTGCAAAACATGCACAACAAATGGCAACTTGCTAGAAAAATGCTCCAGAGCATTTTGATGACAAATTGGAATCACAAACCCAAAATCTTTGGTTTCAATCTTCATGTGAGGGAAAACAAACCAGACGCTAAACCAATGGATCAAAACCACCAGTAAAACCAACCTTCAGTATGTTGAAAATCAAAGTGTGCATATGCGTTAATTCCCATCCTCCAGTTGCTACAGGAACTTGAGCTCCGTCCAGTTAAGCTACATAGTTTATTCTTACTCCAAAAGCATTTGGGACATTGCCTCATTGCCAGTCAAGCATCCATAGCCCCGATGAGGTTGTCATTGTGATTCTCCAAAGCATTGCCCTACTGTCAGTTGGGCATCCACAACCCCAATAGAGTTGCTCAAATACCCCCTGAAAATTTGAATTTTCTCTCTTGATTTTCAATATTTTGCTTTCTTTATTTTTTTGTTTCTTTTTATTTTCTTTTCAACCTGCAAGCAGTGAAGCTCACACTCAAGGCTGAGAATCACAGTGGCGCTGAAGCAAATTTTTTTATTTTTCACTTAACAGGACTTCACAAAAGGACCCACAACAACCATTAGATTCTTTAAATGTGTAAGAGCTGTAAGATTTTAGAATACATTAGGAATGAGGCCAACCAACAACTTATCCTCTTTGAATCAAATGTCCAGATCACTTGACACTAACAAAATATCCTCACTGTGCACTCTGAAAACTTGATTAGAGTTTGACGAAGAAATACATAGAACAACCCCATGTGCTTAAAATGGTTGTTGTGCGCATAGATATGCCCAACTGAAAGTAAGGGAACCCCGGACAAAGAAGCAACAAAGCAAAAAAGCAAAATGAAAAGAAAGCAAGAAGCAAATGGAAAGCAGACAACCTAAACTAACCAAAGCAAGAAAGAATAAGCAAATGAAAGGGAAACTAAACTAAAGAAAACTAACCTACATCAAACCAACTACCTAATGAAAGTAGTAAAATGAGGTATATATAGAACCTACGCTACCCAAAATGGACTATGTACAAAGATATTTACAAAGCACCATTTTTAGGCAAGGCAAACTGACATTAACGCTCATTGGATTTTGCAAGGCATGCACAAGCATACGGACAATCATTATAGTTATTAACCATGCAGATTCATCTCTATATTCAGAAAAAATAAGTTTAACATTGTAGTACTTGAATTCAATCACGTTATTGTGAAAAATCAACAATTGAGGTGATTCATTAAATCTATGGTTAATCCATAAACACGTTTGTCTCCCTTTGTTCCCATAATCAAAGTGATAAATGCAGTTATGAAAATTAACAAGTGTAAGGAAGGATAGAACCTAGATGTCGTTGCATGGAGGTGGCAGTGCCTGATAGTTGAAAGTGAGCACAACATCGTTGATCGTTGCATCGGCAGCCTCAGATGGCGACCCAGGATCGTGCAACATTTCTAATCTTGGGCTGGCAAAGGGTTGGGAGAATGGTGTGGAAAACACTTCTTCCAATCTTCATGTGGGATTGGCACCCCCTATCAGTTATTCCTCGAGGAGATAGGCTTCATCTCGTTGATCTTCTACAAACCTAGTGTCCACTTGATTGTTGTCTTCAAAAGGAAACATGTTGTCCCATCTCCTTCCCGATCTGTTCACCCTAATTTTATAATGTTCAATGTCATGAGAACATGACATGGATGAATCTGTCCTATTTATTCCCTCCAAATGTGGAGTAGGATCAGCAATGACCAAGGAAAAAGGATTCCTAGTTGCATCTTGTAGTTGACTGGGTGCATCATCTATGTTGGCAACTATCAAAACACCCCCGCCTTTATCCTATTATTTTTGCATTTCATGTCTCCCATCAGGATGTTCAATCATTTCCTCTTGGTCACCAGCACTGTAAATGGAGAAGGAACCCCTCTCCCATTCCGGAGGCCCCAATATTTCACCCACATGAGGTTTGGGTAGTACATCTTCATCATTGCTAACCTATGCGATGCATTCTTCCTCATCATGGGAATACCTTCACAGTAAAGTTCCTAATTGAAAGAAGACGTCAATTGATGGCACCTCATCAAGGGGATCAAAATCTACCACATGATTTCCCTCCAAGGACTCACCATAAATCCTATCATCCATGGTGCAAAAATGCTCTTCAAGAGGAAGAAATTCTTGATGATTGATGGACAAAATTCCCATGTGTTCTACCCCATTATTTGGAAGCTCAGAGATGCATTGGTCTTCTTTTGTTGTTGTATCAACATCCTCATAAGGACTACCTTCAACTAGGTTGTCACTTGGATTGGGCTCTTGATCCTCATGTTCCATCCTTGAAGCAACTGCAGGAAGTGGTTTGCTTGGTTTCCTCGCTTGTTCTTTGACTTGCTCGATGGCTTCTTGGCACAGTCCACATGTGAACTCCAAGTGTGATGAATCATGAAGTTTGCACTAATTTAGTAGTAGCAATACCTCCAAATCCACTTGATGTCTTAGTTCGAACCAATCCTTTGCTAATCTCAACACGAGCTGGTTCTATCTTCCCACTATTGGGTCCTCGTCATCACTTGGGAAGGAAGTTGCATAGTGGACAACCACAAAATATGATTGTTCCCACTCCTCCAAATCTTCATTTTTAGACGCTTGATCATTGTCATTCATGAAGGAGAGATCCTCTAATCTAAGTTCACTTACACCTTCGTCATCATTTTCTATTGTCCCAATACTTTCAACCTCTTCCTCTCTCTATTCTTCAAAATTTGTGTTGGCTATCCAAGCATATGCTATTGCAGACTTCATTGGTTTATCCTCAATTTTCAATGGCTCCTCATCGTGAGTGGAGGACTGCCCTTTATTGATGGATGGAAAGCTTTCTGATTCCTTTCTAGCTGAGTTTTCATCAAGACTATTTGTTGACCCAAGGGAACTAACTTCTTCTCTTTCATTTTTAGCTTCTATGTTTTCTGTCCCAGCACTAGCTTGTGTCAAATTTCTTAGTTCATCTTCAATATGTTGTCCTCCAAATGTTGACAACTCTTTTTCCTCATGGGATGACTCATCCTCATTGAAATTTGGTTGGCCCAACTTGTTCAAGAAGCCCTTGACTTGAGGGATAATGTAAGCATATGAAGAACAAGTTAATTCTGAATGAGGTGCATTGTGAAAATTGCACTAGGTAGACATTGCTATAGAATTCCTTTACACCAGCTCTCCAACCATTTACAAATGAGGGGGAGACCGCTATTTATAGTTTTCCAAATCCTAAATGAATGGCCAGGATTAAATTGCATTGTGTGGCTCAAATTTGATTACATTAGGGTTTCACCTACCCCCCATTATCCAACAATTTAAAATACATCATTGTCTCATTCCTATTTCATCCTTTAGTGCCCAAGTGTTGTAGCATTTTGTCATTTAGCTGATTTCCCTTTTCTATTGCAGTGGAGAATGCATGAAGGTCGCACCTTCTCCCCTGATGGATTTGCAATTCTCTTCAGCCATTCAAGTGAAACTCACTCGTAGATTTGCATTATTGCAAAAAATGGATTGGCTATATCCTAATATTGTAGGACAACCTCTGATAGATCATGATCGCTTGATGAAGAACAAGACAACTTCTTCTTGCTCCAAATTTTGGTCGGCAACTCTTCTTTTTCTCTGTACTGACTTCCTTGCCATGATATTATCAACCTGTTAGTTATACTTGGTTAACTTTGTAGACAGTATGAGATTCCTCGTTCATCTCCAACTTTGGAAAATAGCCCCTCTTGTCTTGGGTTAAGGTGAACGACATGCCAACACCTCCTTGGCACCCAATCTTCGTCCACACATGCAAAATTCAAGGTATTTCCTTGGGTTTTGGGCTTCAGATATATCTTGTGTGAGGGAATTCTTCCCATTGCAGCTTGACTCAACGTTTTGTATGGGTATCCTCTAAATACCGATGCTATTTTTGCCTCCCTCACAATCTCAGACCTGCAAGTAGCATTCATAACAGATAAATAGAGCATGACTAAATCATTTTCATTCATAAAATACTTCTTTCTTAAATTCATGTGACCATAAAGGAGGATTTCAAGCCCAATATTTGAAATTAATAAAGAGGAAGATAGGACGAGATTGTTGGTTAAAATCCCTTTCAAGCTTTGTTCACTTTTGTTCCTCAAGTATTTCTAATGACAGTTCTATTTATCTCCATTAAAGACATGAGTTTGAATCACCGAATGAAAATCTATCGCTCACTAAGCCAAATGAAGACCTTATTTGGATACTAATGGAGACTCCCATAATACTCCCTTGGTAGAAGTTGACTAAATGAAGTGTGGAAGCATCACCGAGCCATCGGCCTTATAAAGGAAACTGCCCCCCTGGTGCCATCTGTATATGAGAGCCCCATCCAACATGGAACTGTAGGCAAATAAAGATAATTGAAGCCAAAGTGTCATTGCCATAGGCCTAGGTGATTAAAACGCCATAACTAGGCCCTCAAAAAACCACGGTCGGGTATTATTTACCACGAATAGCCAAAAGGCTGGTCAACATCCTCAAAATCCCTTGACAAATTCATGATTCAAGCCTCGGGATTGTCACCAAGATGTTTCTACTATTATGATGCCTGCTTTACGTACTCAATTTAAACATTAATGGTGACTCATAACATTGTAATTTCTCCTTTTGTGTTGGGGACTTGGACCACAACAAGGTAAGCATCCAAAGTGGAAAATGTCACCTGGAAGATGGGATAAGAAGCAGACTCCTTAAGCACGGTCCCCAGAGAGGCGAGACCTGCATGGTGAAAAGCACATCGCATGGTGTCATTAGTGCATCATCCCCTGGTTATCGTTCCTCCCTTGTCATCACAGACACTTCTCTTTCTTCCCACAAGAACATCTACACAAAAGATTTACCATGCTTTAAGTAGAGTATCATTAAACCATCAATACACAAAGGTGAGGATCCCAACAGAGTTCCCAAGGATGATTAAATGTCGTTTAAATTCCAAATCATTTTAAATAATCTCTGCAATCAATATTCCATATCGAGTGGTATCATTCCCTTTCAACGTTATAACACTACTTGTGGGAACCTTGATCATGGGGAATGCCTATGGGATGAGGGTGCAAGTAGGAGGAGGCAGGGAGATGGTGCAAGAAGGCCATTATTAACGACAGAGATCAAAACGGCTTCACCGGTGTCGGGGCCCACATGGGAAGTTGTTGTTAGGTGAGAGAAGGTGAGTGGCCATGGTTAGAACATATACTGAAGTTGGGCATCCTCCCTGAATGTATCCATTATTGTTTTGGCTTCATAAATCATGGATAAGACCCTTTTTTGGAGCAGGCATCATCAGAAAGCCATCCTCATCGCTTCTCCACCTATCGAGCCTCTCCCTCCTGTATAGTCATATGTTCCAAAACCAAAATATGAAGCGGCATTATTTTGAATGACCCAATTCATCTTTTCATCCTTCAAGGGAAGGATTAACTTTCATGCTTTGTGGGATCGAACAAAGTGCAGATGATAGGATGCAAGCCGATGTTGCACAAAGGTTGTTGTAGATGGGAGGGACGGGTGACCTTAGACTACACAAAACCCACGTAGTTGGAGTTTGCGGGCAAGGAGATGCTGGAAACCATTGGACATGGATGTCGTGAGATGAGGCTGCCTATAACGACCAGGAGAGGGTGGAATTCCATGTCTTGGGACTCGCATGGGTGAAAGTCATCCATCACCCCATCCTCTATATGGTGTGTTCTTATGATTTGTCAGATCCTAGCATGCTCATATTGGACTTGTCTTCACAATGTCGCAAATCTCATAGCTTTGAAAAGTATGAACCATAATAAATATTCTTACGACATCCCTCTTTATTTCTTTATATAGCCCACAATCATTCACACTTAACGCTTTCCCCTTTAGCAACCCCTTGACTCTCTTGTTCTGGTCATTTATACACTTCGTCCCATCTTAATTTCTAATTTTTCACTTGCATTCTTCATAGGGCATGACCAACTTTATTGATGTGGGAAAGACATGTTGGTTGGCTGACGTGGGAAGAGGTGGTAGGGACGTTGTTGGTGGCAGCCATTTGAAAATGATGTCCCATGGGAAAAAACCCCTAGGGAGTCACCTAATGAAAAACCAAAGCTCAGGCTCTGCCTTAAACATGGACTTGGGGAGATATACACAGGGTGAGAGGTCATAGTGAAGCCATTATGGGGATGGCAAAGAAAGCACATCCAAAGGAAGCACGTGACCCACAAGCATAATTTCCATCAAGTAGGGAATGTGGGTGATCGTTTGTTGAAAAAGACGATGTCTTGGATGCAAACGGATAGCCTGGAAGGTGGCAGAACCCTCTTGGAAGGTCGCGGTCAATCATACCAAGCACACTTTAGTTTCTTTGTATTTTTCTTAACTTTGATATTTCACAAAGTACTCTTCGAAGAATTTTTTTAAACATTGCTCTTACATGAGCATACCTGACCCATGCCTCTTTACTCTCTAGTTGCTCTATGGTTTATAAAACAAGCAATGATTATGAATTCATCACACTTCTGGTAAGCCCACCACTGCCCCACTTAATCGCACTATGTTAGGAGTCCAAGTGTAGGCCATAAAGCATGGGTGGACGCTATACAAATTTCATTATCATTTGGTGAAGAGTGAGATAGACGGGTATGCGGGCCCCTCATGGAGAGCCATCACGAGAAGGATATGTTGAGTCATGCTTGCGGACGACAACTGGTGGGCAGACGTTCAAAGAGTGTCATTAAGGAAACGAAAAAAGACTAGCTGAGGTCTATAAGAGGATGACAACGCTAGTGGATCGCAGGCCCATGTAGTGGGAAGGCAGCGAAGGATTTTCATTTGTGAGCAGCGTCCAAGTGATAGCCTTCTGTAGTCGGTGGCCCACAAGGGCAGGCTTGAAAGTGAGCATGGATCCAATAGAGCTTAGCTATTAGGCAATGGAGGTCGGGTGTGGGCAAACCGCGTGCAAAGACCCACAAATGTTTAGACTTAAGCACTTTTGAAGAAACGAGGTTAGTTGGTTTTGTAGCAATGGCAAAGATGGAAGGGATAATTACAGATCCCACCACATAGGCAGATGGTGAAGGTCAGTCATTGTGATAATGGTGAAATGGGAACAGAGTCCTACCCAGGGCAACCCGTAGATGTGGGTCTGCAGAGCATGAAGGACATGGCGGCAAAAAGGGGCGTGGGGTCTATAGCTTGGGCAGACACCGGGACTTGGTTGCAAGAAAACAATAGAGTACAGTGGCGAACAACAAAGGGAAACCCACAAATACGGGTCTGTAAGGGCCAACAGACGCCAGGTGAGAAGTGAACAGAATCCCACAGGAGCTGGCCTGCAAGGGCAAATGAATTGGAGAAACTCAGGTAGGTGATTTTGGCCAATATGAAATTGATCATTTTAAGGCTCATGGTCAATTTGGGCACGGAAACAGAGGAACACAAAATGAGATGAGGTCCAAATGACCTGACCTGAGCAAAAAGAGGGGGTCCTTGCCCTTGGCAAAGGCGTGTGTGCAAAACATGCACAACAATGTCCTAATACGATTATCCAGTTTTTCCACCGCTACAATGTTGGATATCCATGGGGAATAATTAATAGGATGATTAAATCTAGCTTCTAGGTGTTTTTCAATCTCAATATTAACCAATAAAGCTATCCTAGGATTCATCTTACGTATATTTTGTCTTATTGGTTTAGCATCTCGCGCAAGGACAATATTATGCATAACTATCATAGCATCAATACATGGCATATCCGAATAAGTCCAAGCAAAAAGTTCATGAAATTCATGTAATAATGTTGCATGGTCTTCTTGCTCATCCTCATCAAGGCACTTTCCTATTTGAATCACTTTTTCTTTGTCATCTATGTGTCCATCGGTATGTTAATTGTATTCCCCATAGGTAGTGCACTTTTATTTGGAATTTTAGGAATATGTTCTTTATCTTGTCAAACACCGTTTTTTTTATTTTCTTCATCAGAATATTCTATACTAAGGCACAAGTGAATCCTTGTTTGTGAGGGGGAGTTGGTGATTTATCATAAACTCCAAACATTTATGCCAAGGCTTCATCATGTTCAAAATATTCTAATGATTCATCACTTGTATCAATTAATTCAAGATTCTTTAAAGTCAGAGTTGTCTTAGAAGAATCGTACATAATGGTGTTGACATTAAGTGAAGACCTTTTTGTTGCTTTCGTTATCTTAGAAGGGAATTATCCAAGACCATTTTTTGTTTCTTGTATGTTAGGCTCTCTAGGGACACAAATTCCTTGTTCTTTCACACCACATCATTTTCCACTATAACCAAGTTGTTTCAAGATCTCATAACCTCTTCCATAAAGCTTTTCCATTTCTTTTGGATTTAGTGGTTGTTCATAATCAACTTCATCAAAGCTTGTTGTGTAACTTGTGTCCGCTTCTAAAGTGGTTGTCTTTTGAAGGTTTCTCCAAAAAAATTGTTGACAATATCATTGTTTCTTCTCCCTTTTCAGGTTCTTTTTTTATGATTTTGTATTATCCCATGAATGTAGGTGTAAAATCCAATGAACCCCAATCATCTTCCAATAACTTTGTGACTTCTTCAATATGCTTTTATTTTTATTTTTCATACATAGGTTCAACCTTTGAAGTTGGTATCAATGTTTTCAAAGGACTTTCCTTTTCTTTCTCAATGTGCAAATAACTTTCTGGGTGGGGGTCAACCTTGATTCTATAGACTTTATTTTTTAGGAATACTTCATTAAATGATGAAGATTTGATGGTACCCCATTCATTTCATGGATTCATGGTATACCCAAAAGAATATTTGATGAGATATCTTGAGGCATCACATGGATAGGAGTTTGCAATGTGACCTTTCCAACTCTAATAGGCAATGTTATCACACACAAGATTTGTTTTCCTACATTGTCAAATCCATGAATATCTAAAGAATTAGGTTCAATCATAGCCTTGTCCACTCCAATATTATCTAAGAGGTTCACACTACACAAATTAAGAGTTAAACCATTTTCAATGAGAGTTTTTTATTCCGCATTTATTAATGAGATCCATTACCATGAAGGCTTCATTTTTTTTATGTATTTCCATTGGAGGTAACTCATCTTGGTGAAAGATAATGTCAATGTTAACCAAATTCATACCTTGAATTAGGGTTTCTAAATCATTTGGTTATGCACTAGGAGGGATAACTACTTGTTGCAACGCATTTTGAATCATGCTATGGTAATTAGGTGAAGCTTGAATAAGGTCCCATAGAGAAATCTTAGCAAGAGTGTTTTTAAGTTATTCCACAAGATCATATTCCTTTCCATTGTGCAAAGGCAATCAAGGAGCACTAGGGAAATTTGGTTGAGGAAATGGTAATGAAGTAGGTATTGTTTAGGGGTGGTGGCCTAGCTCGATTAGGTAAAGCATTTTGTTATAGGCAAGAGGTCACGAGGTCTAGTCTCCCCACCATCCCTGTGGTACTAGAGGGTGTGTCCTGCCAATGCTACTGGTCACGTGAAAAAATTTTACTAGGCACACTACAGTTTATAGGGGGACGGATACCTGACTAATTCCTGCAGTCTAAAAAAAGTAAAAATAAAGTAGGTATTGTTTATGGTTTCCTATTGTTCCTTGTGTTATATGTATGAGCAACGGTGTTGTAACTTGGTTGCTATGAAACATTGTTACTAGTAAGTTGCCTTGCAAAATTTAAGATGGTTCCTTGAGGTATGGTTTATTTTTGGGTGGTCCTATGATAAGCATAGGTTTAGTTTGAACTTGTGTTTGTTGATGTGAGGCTGGGTAAATGGTACATTGAGGTGTGATTTCATTGAGCTCTATTTGTTTTGGTTTTTCATAACAAGCCTTAGTGAATGATCCTTGTGAGATAAAATCCTCAAGGCCTTCATCTAACATATCAAAGTCATCAATACTTAATGGTTTGAAGGATATGTTAACTTATAGAAAGAGATTTGGCATTGTTAAATAACTATGCTTTCTCCAAGGTTGACCATTTAATGTGTAGTTTTTTGTTTAATTTTTTGAGATAGTTTATAGTTTCCAAGTTTTGCAAAATGAAAAATAATCTACCTAATGAAATGTAATGATGAAACAAATAACCACAAATCTTAAATAATTGAATAATAAAACAAAAAATAATTTTTTAAATTTTCCTTGAATTTGCACTAAAAGAACTTTCTTCAACATTCAAATCAAACTATTTCAAAATTTCAAAATGTAGATGTAAAAATAGAAACAAAATGTAGAGACAAACATAAAAATGCACCCAAAAATCTAGCAAGCTATATGTATAGGGATAAATTCACCCTAGGGTGAATGGATCTCAACATAGGGGTTTCAAAAATTAAAATTTGAGTCTAGAGCTTATTGCTAGGGTTTCCTATTTTTTGTGGAAAATTGTGGTTTCAGTGGTAGAATTTTCTAAATTTAGGTGTCTAAAGGCAAGTGAATTGAATGACAAATGATGAACAATATAACCCTTTTTGAAAAGCAATTTTGACTCAATTGTGAATGTGAATGATGAAAATTACACTAATATACAAGTACGATGCAAAATAAATGTAATATGCATGCTATTTTTTTAAGTTTTCAGATTTTAAAGGATGCAAAATGCAAACCTAAAACCCTAAATGAGATGTAAACTAATGCAATTTTAACAATTCTAAATAAGATGCAAACTAATGGAATGAAATGCATGTTACAAGTATGTGTAGATTGGTGTTTTCATTGATGTAAACAAGCTTTTGTTGTCATTGATATCAATTGTATGTGTTGAGGAAGATTGATGTTGAAGATGAACAATTGGTATTGTCTATTCTTTGATTTGTTGCATTATGTTGTCATCAATTAAGCTACTAGTGTTAACCTCTAGTGTTACTTTAATAATATTCTATCTATGGATGTAGTGGTGTTGAAGATGATGTGGATGTGTCTCTAGTGCTTGGTTTCCAAGCAATTTTGAGAAAAAATGATAAAAAGAGGAAATAGTGAGTTGCAGTGTTGTTTTAGGTTATAGAGAGATTTTATGGTTTTTCTCCGCATTTCTTCTAGGTTGAAGATTTTCCTATGCAATTCAGATATGTTGGTGAGAGGTGTTCAGAGGTGTTATATTCAAGAGATGGTATGATGGATCATCGTATAGTAGAAGTTGTGTTCACCAATGTGTGATTGTGCATTGTAGAGGTGTCTATGAGAAATGTTTTTGCTCCATGTTTCTTTGTAGTTATGCTTTATGTCTTGTGATTTTGAAGGTGTGTTGAAGGTGTTGGTAGTTTACCTTGGTTAAGAATATTTGAGGTTTGGTGATTCAAAAGATAGTTTTTCAAGTAATAGTGTATGGTAGAGTAGTTTGAATGTACTAGGTGTATAGGAGTGAATTTGCACCCCTTATGCAAATTCCCCTTTTTCTCTTCTTCATTTTAGAAAACCAAATTTGAAGGCTAAATTCCACATAATCCTATTTCCTTCATTCCACTTGGTGGTTGTTTTATGTGTCGATAGAGGAATAACTATTTGGGATGCTCGCGCGGTGCACAAACGTTTGCATGACGCACTTATGTCCCTAGAAATTTCCTGTGCTTGGAGCCTACAGAGGCATTACACTTCCCATTGGAGGTTGATTTGTAATGCCCCCTTTGACTAACCGACCCAAATATGGCCATTTTCTTCATTATCTCCTTCAAATTCACTCCTATAAGATTTTCAATCTCTCTTTTGCATCTTCTAAGCACTCAACTTGATCATTCTCCAAGCATTCTAGCATTCACTCCTTACATTCTAAGCCTTCAATCAGCACTTTGTACTCCATAGTAGCAACAACAACACTCCATCAACTCCGCAGTGCAAGTGTGGAACCAACACCATTGTAGCGGAGGCTTGAGTCCTCTCATTTTGTCCTCAATTAGCTAGTGAGCTCTTGGTGGAGGTGGTAAGATTTCTACTCCTCTCCTCTATGATTTGGTTGGGTAGCATGACATGATTTTGTAGTGCTTTTGTGTTCCTTACTTCATTTCCTTCTTTATCATATATTTCTCCATTATCGCTCTCTTGGTTGTCCATGGAGGTGGAAACACCTAAGCAGGGGTCTGACTGAGGCAGGCCCCTATACAACCACCCAAAAAATTTCCTCTTTATTGTGTGTAGGTGGATGTGCTTCTTGGAGCTAGTTGGAGAATAGGCTCTTTTGTGAGATCATTTTTTTCACCCTAGCTTTAATCTACTTACTTTATCACATTCATTTATACATTTCGTATTTCGTAGTGTTATTTTGTTCTCCTAAAAAACCACTAGCTAGGTTGTTAGTTTGTTTTCATGTGTTTGACCTTGTCTCTTTAGTTCTTTGGTCGTACAAACATCAATGCACGTAAGATATGCTAGTGCACCATGCTATCATCTCAGAACTGTGCTTTCATCCTTAGGTAGAGAGTTATCTAAGGCATGGTGTTGAACTTGAAAACCATCTCGCCTAGCCCCATTCCGAATTTTAGGTCTATAAAGTGATTGAAGGACCTTATAGTCATCATCATTCTCATAATTTATCTCCTAAAAATCCTTTTAGCTGAGGTAAGTTAGGGAATCCTTCCACTCTTGGCTCTCCATGACTTGGGGCCTTGAATATGGTTGGTCCCCCTCTCTTACATTTTTGGTGAACCTGACATGAACCAATGTCTATCCATCCATCGATGTTGAAGCTTTTCCCTTATACCTTGTGACTATTGTTCCCCTAAGTGTTGTGAAGGTTTATGAGCATCACAACTCAGTCCACAATCTCCAAGTATATTGTTAGGAGAATTCTACGACACCTTCATATGGAAAGGACGAAGGTCACTACTGGTTTCTCTACAGACCTTTTGTCTAGTCCTGCCATTGGTCTAGCCATGCAGGAGTAGTTGTCAAGGGGCGAGATAGGATTCTCTTATGAGATCGATCATGTCCCCACTCCTCTCGTGTCTCCTACACCATCATCTATAGATGAGCATGAGGTTGTTCACATACTCGCAGAATATGTATCCACCCTTAGCAAAGGGTTGGGTGACTTGGAACATCACTTGGAAAGAGACCTGAAGTTGGCTAGGGTCACTCAGGTTATCAATGAACTAAAGTACATGGTGGGAAAATACCTGGCAGGCATAGAAAGCTTTGCTAGCCTCTCTAGTATAATTGATCCATGTGCTCCTCCAAACAATCCTAATATTATACGAGGAGCCACTTTTGAAGATCATGAGAGGCAGCTAGGACTGTTGATCCTTCCTACATCTATATACATGGTCGATACCGTACCCTCAATAAACATTCCCTCTACCTCCAAGGGGCCTGACACTATCAAAGTAAACAAGATCCCCTTGGGTTTTAGCTTCACCCCTCCTATCACCTCTAGTGGTGGAGGTTTTAGCAGGATGAGCAGTGGAGGCTTTGGTAGTGGTAGTGGCTTTGGCAGCGGGGGTGGTGCTAGAGGAAGTGGTTCCGGTGGAGGTCACAATGGTGGCTTCAAAAGCACAAGTGGCTTCAGCAGAGGCCCTAATGGTATCAATTGCTCTGGTGGTGGTTCCAGTGGTGGTCACACCGATGGTTCTAGTGGTGGCTCTGGTGGCAATTCTGGAGGAGGTTCCTTTGGCCCTTTATCTTCTAATGACCCTATTTTGAACTCCCTTCTTCAGAATATGGGTAAGATGCAAATCCAATTAGTGAGTCTCTCCCAAGCTTCTTCCCAACCTATCTTCCAACCCTTCTTCTAGCATAGCCCGTTGTTGATTACAATCCTGAACACTCCCTTCCCTCATGGAATGGAGATTCCTAAATTTGAGAAATACAATGGCAAAGGGGACTCATGGACACATGTGTCCACCTTTAACACCTTATGCACATATTTCTTCCATCATGATGTGTTGATGGCCAAACTATTTCCTCAATCTCTCAAGGATACAACACTTGAATGGTATTGTTCCTTGCCCAACAATTATGTTTTCTCATTTGATCACTTGTAAACTAATTTTTATGACAATTTCAAGCTAACATCGAGCTGAAGTTGACATTTTAAAATCTCATCTGATGCAAACAAGGAAACAATGAAAAGATTACTAATTTCATAGCGCGGTATCAGGCGCTCTTCTCACAAATCTCATAAATGTTGCTTGATTCTGACATGCAAAAGGTATTCATAGGTAACTTACAAAGGCCTTGGAAAGAGAATTTTTCCCTTATGAAATACCCTTCTTTAGCATATAGCCCTACGAGAGTATCAACAGATAGTGGTTCAATTCATGGGGTCCTCCTTGCACTCCTGTTCTAAAGGAAAATCCATTATGTCGATCTCTGGAAAAGGAAAAGTTGTTGTGAATGTAGTAGTTGTTGCAGATGACAACGACCTCATATGCAACCGCAAATTCACAAAGCTATTAGAATCTTATTCCTCCATCTTGCAAAATTTGTTGAAGGATAAGATCGTAACCTTACCAAACCCTAAACCTCTTAAGGAACAATACCCTAGCTGGTATGATGCAAGTACTTACTGTCAGTACCATCAAGTTAACGGACATGATACCAAATGATGTATGTGCCTGCACCATGAGATACAGGACCACATCAAGGACAATACTATTTGTCTCAATGGTAGCCAACAAAATGCAAAAAAATCAGTGGCAAAAGCAAATAGTGAACTGTAGATATACATGGACCCATTTTGTCACATTTCGCTAACATGATTGTCAAACCTACTGACTCTATCACTCAGTTTAAGGCCTCTGTCAACATGGTCATGGTTACTTCTACCGCATAGCTTGCAACCGGCTCACCAGATATAATGTTCAAATCGTAGGACTTACCCTTAAATAACAAGCCCTCACCTCTCTATATTCCCACTCACCTCAATGGAAACATTGTGACAGGGTTCGTAGTAGACCCCGTGAGTTGAGTGAATGTTATCACAGAAGAGACATTGTGGCTTAACTCATTACATGGAAAGGAATACGAAGAAACAAAATCTACCATTTGTACACATGATGGTCTCTCCCTGAAGCCCTATGGATTGATAACTCTATCCATCCTAGTTGGACTTAGGGCTATTGACATAGTTTTCAATGTCATCCCAGAGTCAGATTTGTTCAGGATGAAGCTAGGCATACATTGGCTAGCTTCTATGAATGGAATTTCCTTCATTATCCACAAATTTCTAAAATTCTCTCATGAATGTGTTGTGCATGTAATGCATGACACTAGATACCAACCTTTGGTGTTCTGTGGGGGATATTCGTTAAACCATTTTTGGCCCACCCCGATTGGTCCGCTTCCTCCAAGAATAGACCTATTTTACAAGAACTACATAAAGTACAAGACTAGAGGCAAAGGACAGCCAGAATTGGCTCTTCCTGTGACCATTTTTGGCTTTTACCCATTGAATCTGATGATCCCTCCTTGGTGTAGACCCAAGATCAGGATATAAAACCTCCCTACTAAACTTCTTGGACCTTAGTACTACCTATATGGTAGAGGAAAAGGCCCTCATGGAGAGTCCTCTTTGTCCCGACCTTCGTGGCCTCCTACCGCTCCTACTCCAAAAGTAGTGAACGGGAAGAGGCCTGCTGTCAAGGTGCTTGAGCTTACTCCCCCTACTGCTTCTCAACCTACCTCTCCTACTCTCATTTAGGAGTTTTTTTCTCCACTGAAAATGAATATAGTGGACACTCCCATGGTTGAGTAGGAGCTTTTCATTCCTTCCTAGCCTTCGGCCTCTGGTTCAAAGAGTCACAGAAGTTTCCTTGCATGCAAGCGTAAGTGTCGGTGAAAGGCTCTCATGGCTAAGCAAGCCACCTTACAGAGGAAGGGAGAGGAGATGACCACCCTTGTATCATGGTTGTCTGCCACGTCCTCCTCTCTCCTCCCCTCTATTTCTGTTCAAACTAGCTTTGTATCACTTCCAACTTTTGTTGCGAGTACCAATGCTCTTGACCCTAAAAAGGTGTAGGTTTTCATTTCTCCATCAATGGAGCCACCTCTATTGATTTCCCTTTCGTATGTCCATCCTTTCCTGAAGCCCATGGATATGATGAACACCTCAGTTGTATCTACTGCGGTTCTTTCCTCCTCCTCTTCCTCTGCACCTCTTGCCTCATCTATGGGGAGTTTTCCTCCTCTGATGAAGCAAAAGGTGGAGTGTGGTCCTTCTAGCAATAGAGGATGTAAGAAGATCCCACCTTCTCTGAATGGTGGCCCTACGCTAACTTGTTTTGTCCTAGTGACGGAACCAGTCCTGACTTCCCCTAAGTTTGTCACTGCTCTTGAATCACTCATTGAGCCTCATAGTGAACCTTGGGTGCAACATTCCCCATTTGTTGAGGTAAAACATGGCACTCGTTTAAGTGCATGTTTAACTCCCTGGACAAGGTTATGGCCTTGTCGGGGATCTTCGCGAAATCGTTGACCTTAGCAACACAAGAGCTCGGTGGAGAGGACCTTGCGGGGCCATCTTCCTTAGACCTTATTGTGAAAGGGTTGGATGCTCCTCCTCTTAACATCCCACCACTGCAAGTTTGTCCTTCTTCCCCCTATGATTATCTAGAGTGGGAAGCGAATGACCTCTTGGTCAATCAGTGTTAGGAGGGGGCCTATTCTTTATCTTTAGATTAGATATGTTTGTGTGTGTTGTGATGTGTCCCTCGTGACCGTGTTATGTGTGCCTGGATGACCCTCATCACCAATGTTGGTGCTTGGATACAAGCATGGTTTTTGTGATGTAAACCTTCTTCTATTTGTATCATCATTCTTCCATGTTTTTGACTTGATTTTTGATAAATTGGGGGTGATGCAAAGAGTTGGGGGCATTTAGGCTTCCCTTGCATGTTGACCCAATTTTTTATTTTTACTTTGTCTTCTCATGCATTCTTCACATGGTCTGATATATTAGGGGGTTGATGACAGTTCATTTTATATACTATTACTATACATATATATACTTATGAATTGTTTTGACCCTAAAATATTAGGCTACCCCTGTGCCCTTTGTTCATGTTTTCTTTCCTTTTTTTCTTTTCCTTTATCTTTCTCTCTTCTTTGCTTAAGTTGTCCCTCTTATGTGTGACAATGCCTCTTCTTCAACATTTTTATTTTTAGAAAACTCATTTGTTTCCAACGGATTTTTTCTCGAAAGTATTCATAAACTTCTTTTCAAGAATTGCATTCTCAACTTGAAACCGTAAAGGAATATGTTTCCTTCAACACGGGTTCATAAAGAAGGAACTAGAAAACCTTCCTCTGAAGTGGGAACAACTTTGATCTTCCCCTCATGTGGGGGCATATTCTTCCTTTCGAATTCCTTGATGAAGTGAACATCTTTCAAAAGGGTTCCTTGATGATTAATAAATTCAAGAAAAAGGCATCTTCTTCACATTTTGAATAGTGTGTCCATTGAGTAGACGCCTTCCTCATGCTAGGGTTCCCAAGGGACCCCTTTGAAGGCCTTCCAAATTATCGATGGTCTATGTGACTGTTTTCCTACTTTCCCATGTGGCCACTTTCTGACATGTTCTATCTGCAAGTAAACATGTCGCTTTGTAGATGCACGTGTGAAGCCACTTTTTGACTTTGTGGAGTCTGCCTTCCTTTGGTTTCCTCCATGTGAGAGATCTTGGGAGATACCTCCCTGCAGGTCTATGGGCCTAATAGGGTGCTTCCTTTGAGCTTCCTCCACCTGAGAGATCTTGGGGGTGGCTCCCCTATAGATCTGCAAGTCTATAGGGCACTTCCTTGGGTTTCCTTCATGAGAGAGATCTTGGAGGACACCTTCCCTGAAGGTTTGTGGTTTTGTAGGGCACTTTCCTAGCTTCCTCCATGTGAGAGATCTTGGGGGAGACTTCCTTGCAGGTTTGCAAGCCTATAAGGTGCTTTTATGGGTATCCTCCATGTGAGAGTTCTTGGGGGACACCTTCCTTGTAGGTTTGTGGGCTTGTGAGGCACTTACTTCTCTAGGATTCCTTCATGTGAGAGATCTTGGGGGTTGCCTCCTTGTAGGTCTACAGGCCTGTAAGACACTTTCATTCTTCAACTTCATAGTTCTACAAGGCTATGAATTCCTTTGCTTGTCCTACACTCTCGAGCTTGCTAGATTGCAGTCTCCTTCCTCATTGGTTCACATATACATTTCTAACTCTACTACTTCTTCAATCCACTTTACTGAAGCACTCATCAATATTCATGCTCGCTAAAGTGGGGGGAAAATGTATAGGGGAAAATTTGCACCCCTTATGCAAATTCCCATTTTTCCCTTCTTCACTTTAGAAAACCAAATTCAAAGGCTAAATTCTACATAAGCCTGCTGCCTTCCTTCCACTTGGTAGTTGTTTTGTGTGTCAATAGAGGAATAACTATCGGGGACACCCCATGTGGCACACAGATGTTTGCATGGTTTGCTTATGTCCCTAGAAGATTCCCACATCTGGAGCCTGCAAAGGTGTTACACTTCCCATTGGAGGTCGATTTGTAACATCCCCTTCGACTAACTGACCTGAATATGGTCATTTTCTTCATTCTCTCCTTCAAATTCACTCCTATAGGCTTTTCAATCTCTCTTTTTCATATTCTAAGCACTCAACTTGATCATTCTCCAAGCATTCTAGCATTCACTCCTTGCATTATAAGCCTTCAAGCAACACTTCGCACTCCATACCAGCAACAACAACACTTTGTCAAATCCATAGAGCAAGTGTGGAACCAACACCATTGCAACAGAGGCTTGAGTCCACTTATTTTCTCCTCCATTAGCTAGTGAGCTCTTGGTGGAGGTGGTAATATTTCTACTCCTCTACTCTACGATTTGGTTGGGTAGAATAACAATGTTTTGTAGTGCTTTTGTGTTCTTTACTTCATTTCCTTCTTTATCATATATTTCTCCATTATCGCTATCTTGGTTGTTCGTGGAGGTGGAAACACCTAAATGAGGGTCTGATTGAGGCAGGCCCCTATACAGCCACCCAACAATTTTCCTTTTTATTGTGTGTTGGTGGACATCCTCCTTGGAGCTAGCTAGTGAACAGGCTCTTTTGTGAGATCATTTTTGTCACCCTAGCTTTAATCTACTTACTTTATCAAATTCTTCTATAAATTTTGTATTTCATAGTGTTATTTTTTTCTCCTAAATACCACTCGCTAGGTTATTAGTCTATTTTCCTGTCTTTAACCTTGTCTCTTTATTCCTCTAGTTGTACAGACACTAGCGCACCTGAGAGACGCCAGCGCATCATGCTTTCATTGTAAGGAAAGCTAGATGCGGAAACAACTCTCCTGACGTCAAAACCTCAGGGAAGAATGCAGATATACTCTTAATTTATCAATTACAGTTCAATTAAGATGCACTTTGAAATAAATAGCAGAAACAAAGAATTAGAAAAATACAGATGAACACCAGATTTACATGGGAAAACCCTTACGGGAGAAAAACCCACCACACCAAGAGAAGTCACTTTGTATTAGAGTAACAAATAATTACATACAGATTTTTGACTTATCTTTCTGATGCCAAATTACAGCAACTTTCACAATGATCAATCTTGTACAAAACCTTCAAGATACAATCTTTACAGAATAGAAATCACATTGATACAATTCAAACTGTTCACACAATTATTCTTTGAACCAACCGAACCCTCGAGCATCTACAACTTCAAACTATATTCATGTCGTTCCCTGTCTGTCGAGCTTCCTCTCAGAACTACTACAACGAACTGCCTTCCAATGATTCCCATTCAGCTCCTCTGATTGGTCCATGAGACGCCACATAGGAAAGTCTCACTCGGTCAAACGACTTCAAGCTATGTTGGCATATTGGTCAGACACTGACCATGTCTCCCCGATGCCAACACAGTCAACATTCGATATCACCAAGAGTCCTTACATTCGACAAGAGTCATATAGCTATTCACAAGTCACAACGACTTCAATTTTCCTTTTAGCAAGACTATTGCTCTCGCCAGGACCTTCTACCAAAGTCTTCATGTTGTTCCAAAGCATCCACCAGTCGGCGAAACCCATCACTTTCGCCAGGACTTCATACCGAGGTCCATAAGTCACATAGACATGAGTATTCACATCGGCAAGAAAATTGACTTTCACCGAGACATCCTACCAAGCACCTAACGATAGTCGGCAAGACTTCTGTCCATCGCTAAGACCTCACACCGAGATCTTTGTGCTGCTCCGAGTGTATACCGTCGGTGAGACACACCAACTGTCGTGAAGAGTTCTTCCCGAGTGTTCAAGTCACCCCGATGTCTCCAAGATAAAGTTGTCGGCGAGACATCCATATCAGTAACACTTCTTACCGAACACCCTAGACTCTCCCCAAAGACTTCAACAGAAAATGCTATTGGCGAGACAATCATATCGCTGAGAGCTCATAGCGAACAACCAAGACACTCCCTGATGCCCAATTGAATGGCCTGTCGGCCAGAGATCTCCACGCGGTAAGAGGTCACAGTGAATGCTTCTTGTCATAGTGATAGTTCATTTGGCAAGACACCAACCTTGTCTCAGTGACTTGGAACTATTCAACAAGATTCAAGCTGCTAGTCAGCCAAACATTAAAGATGTCACTCTGACTTGGCTCCAATAGAGGTTACAACCTATAATGATTTAGGAATATATTTACAACAATCTCCCACTTGATGAAGATCACACAGGCACCTCCAAAGCACAACAAAACTTACTGAAAATCATGGCCACAAAGGCCCATTAAACTGGTACACCACCTAAACTTGTTTGTGCTCATTGGCTTCATCAATGCATCTACAACATTCTCTAGAGTATCAAATTTTTCCAAACTAACCTTTCAATCCTCCACCATATCTCGTACAAAGTGGTACTATACATCTATATGTTTCATCCTGGCATGGAAAGTAGGATTCTTTGCCAGAAAAATTGCACTCTGACTATCACAAAAACTAGTTATTTTTCCTGCATCAAAACCAATGTTAGAACAAAAATGTTTTAACCAAATTGCTTCTTTACAAGCATGTGTAGCTGCCATGTATTCAACCTTTTTAGTGGACAAAGCGACTACAACCTGTTGCTTACTCATCCAACTCACTGCACCACCATTCAACATGAAAATGTATCCACCTGGTGGACCTCCTGTTGTCAATGTACCTTGCCCAATCAGAATCCACATAGCCTCGAATACTGAGAGTCCTCTGTGATTCAACCAAGTTCCCATGGTAACACAAAGAAAAATTTGAAGTGCCCTTCAAATATCTGAAAACTCTTTTCACAGATCCCAATGTGTCCTTCCAGGATTAGCCATAAACCGACTAAGAACTCACACTGCTTGGGAAATGTTTGGCCTTGTATAGACCATTGCATACATAAGACTGTCAACCGCACTAGCATAGGGTACATTGGTCATGTCCTCCATCTCAGTAGGAGATTTTGGACAGTCTTCAACAGATAGCTTCGTTCCCTGCAAGACTGGAACAACTAGTTGCTTGCAATCATTCATGCAAAATATCTATAGAACAGTCTTGATATACTTACTCTGACTGAGCCAAAGTTTTCTAATATTCCTATCCTTGGTTATCTCCATCCCCAAAATATACCTTGCTGCACCAAGATCTTTCATTTCAAACTTAGTAGACAACTGAGACTTAAGATCATAAATCATTAGCTTACTATTGCCTATGAACAACATATCATCAACATAGAAAGCAATAATAAGAACTTGATCACTTTCAGCTTTATAATAGACACAATGATCAGATTTTGATCTCACAAATTCCAAAGACAATACAAAAGTATCAAATTTTTGGTACCACATTCTAGGTGACTGCTTTAACCCATACATAGACTTCTTTAACTTGCAAACCAGTTTCTCTTTACCTTTTTCAACAAAGTGCTCAGGCTGGGACATATAGATTTCTTCTTCAAGATCACCATGAAGAAATGTTGTCTTCACATCCATCTATTTGACCTCTAAGTCATACGCTGCTGCAAGTGACAAAAGAAATCTGATAGATGTCAGCTTAGTTATAGGAGAAAAAATCTCCCCATAATCAATTCCCTCTACCTGGGAATAACCATTCGCAACCAATCTTTCCTTATACTTTTCCACACTGCCATCTAGACCAATCTTCTTTTTAAATACCCATTTGCAGCCAAAAGCTTTTATGCCTTTAGGCAAGGGCACCAAACTCCAAGTGTCATTCTTTTCTAATGATGTCATTTCTTCGTTCATGGCTTCCAACCAAGAGTCTGAATCAGACATTTTAAATGCCTCCTTTACAATCCTAGGCTCATCAGTGCTAAAAATTAAAGCATAGGCACAAGTAGAATCTATCAAAGAGAACCCATACCTATCAGGTTGTTTTCTTTCACGGGTTGACCTCCTCAATGGCTGAGGCTGAGGTTCTTCTTCTTCTTCAGAACTTTCAGAACTACTTGAGCTCTCCTCAGTTTCAGGTACATTTTGAATTTTCAATTCCTCTTTCTCTGGTGTAGGAGGAATTTCAACTACATCCTTATTTTTTTCTGACTTTGTCTTTGACTGTAGATCCAAGGTAGAAGGCTTCAGCTCACGAAAGATTACACTTCTGTTGTATACAACCTTCTCTGTATCAGGATTCCAAAGCTTGTATCCTTTTATGCCAGCACTATAGCCAATTAAAATACATTTGACAGCCTTGTTCTCCAATTTAGATCTTTTCTCATATGGCACATGAGCATATGCCTCACAGCCAAAAATACGAATATGTCTTAAAGAGGGATTCTTACCAGACCACGCTTCCAAAGGTGTTTTCTCAACAAGAGTAGAATTTGGAGAACGACTTATTAAGTAACATGCAGTAGCAACAACCTCAACCCAAAACTTTTCCTCCAAGCCAGCACTACTCAACATACTTCGTGCTCTCTCCATCACTATCCTATTGAACCTTTCTACAACTCCATTTTGATGTGGAGTATAAGGTGTAGTCTTATGCCTTTTAATCCCATGGTCTTTGCAATAACTTTCAAAATCATCAGAGCAAAATTCACCACCATTATCAATCCTTAAGCATTTAATTTTTCTTCCAGTCTAATTTTCTACAAGGTTTTTAAATTCCTTAAACCGACTTAACACTTATGATTTACTTTTCAGAAAATAAACAAATGTTCTTGTCGAATAATCATCAATGAACGATACATAGTATCTCGATTTAGACAAAGAAGGAACATTCACTGGACCAAATACATCATAATGAAAATAATCTAGCAAACCAAAAGATTTATGAGGACTGGAATAAAATGAAACACGGTGTTGTTTTCCATATATACAATGCTCACAGAATTCAAAATTCAAGGTTACAATCATCAAGCCCCTCAACCAGGTTTTTATTCTTCAAGGTTTTTAAACCTTTCTCTCCAATGTAGCCTAGCCTATGATGTCAGAACATAGTATTTTCTATTGTAAGTTTAACTTCCATAGAGTTTACACAATTAGGAACATTTCCCTCTTTACCTCCATGAGTAGCTTTTTGTGACTTTACAAAGACATTGTTACATTGAACAACATGTGCATCCAACTTGTACAAGGTACCAATACGGGCACCCCTTGCTAGCACCATTGAGCCTCTAGTCATCTTCCAGCCATTTTCAGAGAACTTGACTTGCACTCCAATATCATTCAGCTTACTGACAGACAACAGATTTTGAGCCATACCTGGTATATGCATAACATCCTTGATTCCCTTCACTCTACCATCAGGGAATTGGATTCTGACTTTTCCAGAGCCAACAATCTCTAAAGTTGAATCACTTGCTAATTACACCTTTCCACCATCATATTCTTCATACTTTGTGAACCAGTCTCTATGAGATGTCATGTGGAAAGATGCTCCAGAATCAATCAACTAGAGATCATCTGATGCCTGTGTAGCCAAGGCTGCAATGAAGGCGTCTCCATCACTGTGAGAAGAATCATTATCAGAAGAGCCCTTCTTCTTCTTTTTCTCCTCTTTACAATCCTTTCAGACATGACCAGGTTGCCCACAGTTCTAGCACTTCACCTTGGACTTCTTTCCAGGAGACTTTGATCTCCCCTCTGATTTCGATTTGGATTTCTTGTCCTTCTTCTTGCCTTTCTCTTTTGACCTTCCTCTAACATCAAGGGCCTCCTTTTCCATCTCAAAAGATTTCCTTCTCATCTCTTCTAATAACAAAGAACCAACAATATCTTCCATCTTGAAATTTGATGTTGTACTCCCAATAGCCATCCCCAGGTGATCCCAAGAGTCTGGAAAATAACACAATAGAAGCTTACAATGATCATCTTCATCAGTCTTTACACCAACAGAAGTTAACTGTGCAATCAACATATTAAATGCATTCAAATGATCAGCTACAAACCCTCCTTCCTACATTCTCAAAGAGTACAACTTCTTCCTCAGGAGCAGTTTAATCACCAAAGACTTCCCCTGATAAATAGACGACAATCTCTTCCACAAGGAAGATGCAGTCTTCTCCTCATGCACATTTAGAAGAACGGAGTCTACAAAATAGAGCCTTATTAGCCCCTTAGAATTTCTATCTGCAAGGTCCCAATCTTCTTGCTTCATTCCTGTAGGTTTAGTTCCAGACACAACAAGCCACAGATCACGATCCACTAAGAGATCCTCCATTTTGAGTTTCCACAACTCAAAATTGCTGCCATTGAATTTCTCTATTTCAATCTTTCCTAACGTGCTAGCCATCTTAATCTGTAATTCAAATTTAATAAACTCTACAAGACTTCCACTGAACAGAAATGACACAAAAAACCCAACGTACCCACAAGGATAACACAACTGGTCAGGCTTTGATACCACTTGTAAGGAAAGCTAGATGCGGAAACAACTCTCCTAACGTCAAAACCTCAAGGAATAATGCAGATATACTCTTAATTTTTCAATTACAATTCAATTAAGATGCACTTTGAAATAAATAGCAGAAACAGAGAATTAGAAAAATACAGATGAACACCAAATTTACGTGGGAAAATCCTTACGGGAGAAAAACCCACCACACCAAGAGAAGTCACTTTGTATTAGAGTAACAAATAATTACATACAAAGTTCTGACTTATCTTTCTGATGCCAGATTATAGCAGCTTTCACAATGATCAATCTTGTATAGGAACCTTCAAGATACAATCTTTACAGAATAGAAATCACACTGATACAATTGAAACTGTTCACACAATTGTTCTTTGAACCAACCAAACCCTCGAGCATCTGCAACTTCAAACTATATTCATGTCGTTCCCTGTCTATCAAGCTTCCTCTCAAAATTGCTACAACAAACTGCCTTCCAACGGTTCCCATTCGGCTCCTCTGATTGGTCCATGAGATGCCACATAGGAAAGTCTCACTCGGTCAAACAACTTCAAGTTGTGTTGGCATATCGGTGAGACACTGACCATGTCTCCCCGATGCCAACACAGTCAACATTCGATATCGCCAAGAGTCCTTACATTCGACGAGAGTCATATCGCTATTCACAAGTCACAACGACTTCAATTTTCCTTTCGGCAAGACTATCGCTCTCGCTAGGACCTTCCACTGAAGTCTTCATGTTGTTCTAAAGCATCCACTAGTCAGCGAGACTCATCGCTTTCGCCAGGACTTCATACCGAGGTCCATAAGTCACATAGACATGAGTATTCACATCAGTAAGACAATAGTCTTTCGCCGAGACATCCTATAGAGTTCTTTATGTTACTCCAAATCCATACTGCTATTGGCAAGACCCCACTTTCACTGAGACATTACTCTGAATGCTCACAAGTCATACCGAGCACCAAACGACAGTCGGCAAGACTTTTGTCCGTCGCTAAGACCTCACACCTAGATCTTTGTGTTGCTCCGAGTGTATACCATCAGTGAGACACACCAATTGTCGCCAAGAGTTCTTCCGAGTGTTCAAGTCACCCCGATGTCTCTAGGATAAAGCTATCGGCGAGACATCCATATCGGTAACACTTCTTACCGAACACCCTAGACTCTCCCCGAAGACTTCAATAGAAAACATTGTCGGCGAGACAATCATATCGCTGAGAGCTCATAGCGAACAACCAAGACACTCCTCGATGCCCGATTGAATGGTTTGTCGGCCAGAGATCTCCATGCGGTAAGAGGTCACAGCGAATGCTTCTTGTCACAGCTATAGTTCATTTGGCAAGACACCAACCTTGTCTCAGGGACTTGGAACTGTTCAACAAGATTCAAGCTGCTAGTCGGCCAGACATTAAATATGTCACTCCAACTTGTCTCCAATAGAGGTTACAGCCTGTGATGATTTAGGCATATATTTCCAACATTCATCCCAGAACCGCGCTTTCATCCTCAAACAAAGAGCTATCTAAGGCATAGTGTTGAACCTAAAAATAGCTCGCGTAGCCTCATTCCAAGTTTTGGGTCTACAAAGTGATTAAAGGACCTTATAGTCCTCATCATTCTCATTCTTCATCTCCTAAACATATTTTTAGCTGAGGTAATTTAGGGAAGCCTTTCACTCTTGGCTCTTCGTAACCTAGGGCCTTAAACATGATTGGTCCTCCTCTCTTACACTAAGTTTGTACATTCTTCATGTTGATTTTTTTGCAAAAAAGTTTGTTGGATTTTAGGGTGTCAGAGGAATATTCTAGATCATGTTCAAGTGTTGTGTCTGGTTTGCAAGTCATCTTTGGATTTGAGGAAGCGTGTACTTAAAATTTTAATGGTGTTTGCACGGGTAATGGTTGACCTGGTATTTACACTAGATGTAAAGGGTAAATATTGTTTAAGGAAGTGTGCGGTTGAGTGGTGTTTGATTTAGGTCCCAATTAAGTTTTCATGTCATCTGCATTCACTTCTATTTTCCACATAAGTGTTTTGGTGCTGACCTAATTTGAATTTATATGTTTGAGGTACATAGCCGACCTTGGAAAGGGTTTCAAGGTTGAGGATGGTATAAGTATTAGTTGAATTATTGAAGGAGGATAAGATAGATGAGAGTGTGAAGGGTGTAATGTGAATGATGTGAATTGTAGAGTTGTAAGGTGTGAAATTGAGTAGAGCAGTGTGAGCTTTCAAGTGATGAATTATCGAATGCAATAAGTAGAAGGTGTTTATGATCATTCAAACAGATTACAAAGGTGTTGGAGCTATTGTGGTGGAATATTTTTTTCATTGAGATCATGTTCTTTTTGTAAAATTTCTTCTCTGTCTTATTTTTTCTACTCTGGTTGTGAGCCTTGGCTATGAGCCTTTTTTTGCAGTGAGCCTTTGTAACTAGTTTTACAATTACTTATATTGTGAGCTAATCCTCACCGTGGTTTTTCCCTCCTTGAGTTTTCCATGTAAATCTAGTGCTCTTGTGCATCCTGTTAAAGTTGTTTTAGTTTCTATTATTTCCTCTCCATGTTAAAACATCATAATAGTTTAAGGGTTTAATATATGAATGTGGATCTAAATGTTAATGAGGGTTTTGAAGATTTAAGTTACAACTAATTCACCCCCCTCTCAGTTTTTTTTTCCATTCAACAATTGGTATCAGAGCAAGGTTCCTTGTGAAATAAAGAAAAATGAGGTTGTGCGTGTTAAAGGGGGTTCACCACAATGAATTGACACCCAAGAACCTATTTTCCTAATTTCATCAAGGAAATGAGATCCAAACCGTGAAGTGACTAAAAACCACAAGGTGATTCAAATCAAGGTATGAATCAGTAAATTCCCTATCTATGAAAGGATGAGGTATGAGCTAAATAACACTTTGGGGGGGAAATTTTAAGATGTGTACCTTTCACCAAAAGTCATTTTTTGAATCTCACTGAGGACTCATTCGTCCTATGGCGAATGGGTCCTGGCTAGGGTTTCTGAAAAATACTTTTTGGGTTCTCTTTTGCTAGGTCTACACTTCCATATTCCAGATGTTCACTATCAAATAGCCAGAAATAAATTTTGTAGAGGATTTTTTCATGATTTGACAACTTTTCTTGTAACTTTGATAACTTTGCAATTTCAATTTTTCTCTTCAAAGGATTTTCAACCTAAAATCTACAATCAAACATCAAAAAGAGAAAAAAGTTGATTGTTAGGTGAATGGGGGTTGACCTTGGTCAAACCCCATTTTGGTAATCAAACCTTGAAAGAAATGAAACATGAAAGGAGGAATGATGAATGAACAACTATGTCACAACTCACCAAACCTTATTTTAACCTTAGATTTTAGATCTGAAATTAGCATGAATTAGCTTCAATGGATGTGAATCTTGATCATTAATCTTGATCATGAAACTTGATGTGAAACAATACCTTTGAATACTTGAATAGATCTTGAACACTACATCACCATATTATCTCAAACAACATGCATGATGCAATAAATATTTGACATGATGAAAGGAATCTTGATTGTTGCAATAATCTTCAATAAATCATCCCTTGAATGCCTTGAAAATGCTCTAATAATGCTCGTGAAGATTGCTTGATTTCTTGAAAGTCTTAGGATTTGTTTAGATGAAACTTAGTGAAATAACCTCTTATTTATACATATCTTATCATTAATTCCCAAAATTCAAATATCACAAGCCGACATTGAATTGTGGATTTGAAATCATTACAATACAACAAAAAACATATTTTAAAGGGGGATCCCAGGTCTAAGTGAGGACCCATTCACCACAGGGCGAATGTGTCCTAGGTCACTTACCTAGGACACACATTGCTCAGTGTTAAACATTATGTTAAATTAGGGTCCTAGGTCGCCTACCTAGGACACACATCTTCCAAAGTTAAGTGTTGTGTAATGGCATTTATAAATGTTGGGTTTTATCCCTCGAAAATTGTATTTAATTATGCTTGGATTTGAATTGAAGGGGCCAATTAAGGAAAATTAATCTCAATCAATTAATAAAGCCCTATATTAATGTGAAATTGTAAAGGTACACCTTACAACATAAAAAATAATGCATAATTAATCCCATTTTATTTAAAAGGGCCCTAAACTTAATGTGAATACGAAAAACATATTATAACACTAAATTAAGGCATAATTAGGCTCATTTATTATTGATTATTCCCCAAATTAAGTGTGAAAAAGGGATGCTTTTTCCTACACTATATTTTTCCCCCACTTTAGTGAGTGTATGACCCCATGTAAAACCCACACTAAAGTAAACATTCAAGACATTTATGTATGCATCAATGACAAAGATACACAATCATGCAATATAAAAGACCAGGAAGATCAAGCCTAGACTATCTAATCAACGCAGAACACATCTAATCCTTTGGCTTTGCACTCACTCTGAGGTAGCAGAACTTCAGGTTGTCCACTAGGTGAGTCTCATAATGGGTCTCCCATACCATATCAAAGCTATCTTCTTGAAAACTTCAATAAGGCACCACAATACTAGGTTTTATGCTCCATAGGGCTTAACAACCTATGTTATTCCAAACACCTATGAACAAGGACAAGGCTCCATAGGCAAGCAAGGTGTGTTATGCTAGGTGGCCTTGATTTAGGGTTCAAGCTTCATAAGGTTAGAACACTTATGAACAATAATGCTAGTAAAGGTTTTTTTGTTCAAAGGGACTTTGCTTAGTTTGTGTAAGGTCTTCTTCTTAGGGAACATCATGCCTAATGTCTCCAAGAGAGGACAAGTCAAGAGTAAAATATTTGTAACTTAGGGAATGTAGTGCATCACATCACCACTAAGAGGAAAGTTGTACACTAAGAAGTATCACACTCTTGGAGGACATCAAACCCAATGACACCACCAAGAAAAGGACGCTTCACAGGAATAAAGAAAATAACACCATAAAACATGAGAAATGTTGAAAGATATTATCAATGTATGCTCCCACTTTAAAGCAGATGCTTACACCGTTGTTGTGAGAAATTGCTTTAAAGTAGCCAATTTTCAAACCTAAGACATGAGAGCTTCCTCAAAAATCCCTATGCCAATTCATATGTTCTCGAAATAAAGCTACATCATGAAAAAGGAAGGAGGGGTTTCCCCCAAAATTACATAAGGGATCTATGGATTTGAGGTCAGTATATCTTTGCTACAATGTTGTTATAGAGCTCATAAATGTCATCATTCCTCAAATACTCATAGAATGAGAAGAATGACACATAGAAAATGAAAGCAAAGAAAAATATTTTGGGTCAACATAGAAGAGACCTAAATGTTTGGATGACTTTTGTCATCCCCAAAAGGAAAACACTAGACAAGTGAAAAAGGTAAAAAATTTACGCAATATAAAAGAATGTAGATACAAATAGAGGAATACACATAAAGATAGAGAGAGAGAGAGATACATCAAACAAAACAGCATGAGGGATCACATTACACACATATAATCACATAAAGAAACATGAAAAAGAAAAAAATAAAGAAAAATACTAGTGAGACACATGTGAGTCAACCTATAGCAGGTCATCTGCATACCAATCTTGGTTAGTATATACAAAAGGTATCCAACTAGCCAAAGGGACAACATCAAATGCCAAAACTAGGAAAATGTTATCTAACCCCTTGCCCCTAGGACTTGGATGAGCTGAGATGAATGATGAGAAGGAGCTCCTTGCAATAAAGAAAATGATTTGTAATGAATGTAAAGCATGTAATAGTGAGGGTGCTATGATCCTACAACTATTACATGGCAAGGAGAAAAGTGCATGTAATTTGTATTCAATTATTTTGTCATAGTAATCATCATCATCAGAATAAAAATTACTCAATATCAATTTTAATGCGCGATACTCATCAGTAAGATGCTCAAGAGTTCTATGATATGCACAATAATTCATGTTTTTCTTAGGTATGTTGCTTTTACTACGAGGTGGAAATTTAATCCTACCTTTTTTAAGGAGGTGTTGCATCTTTCATTCAATTTCTATTTGAGTATGTAGGAATGGCAATTTTTTGAGTTTGTAAGGTTTGGATTTCTTGCTTGATTCACCAATTTGTTGAGATATATGTTGAGGAGGAGGGCCAAAGATACCCTTATAATCCTTATGAGAAATTGGTTGTTCCTTAGGAAGGAGGACACTTATGTCAGGAGGAGGATCTTGATATCCTAATCTTTTGGTTTCTTCAATAGGAAGTTTCTCTAAAATTTTATGAATTTAATGCTCATTAGTTATGTCACGTTCTTGGTTGGTTAAAATCTTAAATCCTTTTCCATAAGTCTCTTCTAGTTTGATGGGTGTGTTGGTCACTTTGTTAACATAAGATGGATAGGTATGCACTTGATTAGAGAAGCTAGGTTCACTCATTGTTGGAATTTTAGGCTTAGTTTGTGACTCAATTTCAGGATGTAAGAGACCAAACATTTCAAGTTGTGTTGGTTGTTTCATGAAAGGATAAAAGGATGCATTATTCTCAAGATTGTTAAGGCAATTGTTTATGAATTCATCTATACTAGCATCATCTTCTCCAATGATTTCAACTTCACAAGTGTTGGAGTATAGTTAACACTGAGAGGGGGAGTGAATCAGTGTTAAAAGACAAATTAACTCTTTTTAATTCTTTTAACAATTTTTAGATCATGAAAGAACTTATTCTATAAATATCAAATGAACAGATAATGAACAAACACATTTAAAATATTGACACAAAGATTGTCTTGAGTGGAAACCCTCCTGGGGAATAAAACCACTCGAACTTGGCCTCACTGGCATTATCTAAAAATATTCTTTGTACAAAGCCTCACTGGTTGAATTGTCTCACTGACAATAGTGTTATCTCACTGATAGTCTTATAGTGCTATCTCACTGATAGTCTTTTGAAATGTACAAATATGAAAGAATTGTAAACACAGAGTTGATCTTTGTTTCATTAATTACATACTCTGTTCTGCAATGACCTCAGAATCAGAGTCACAAAATTCCAAATCTCAAAACAATATATATATTTCCTTTCTGAAAGATATATTTTGTATTTTCCAAAACCTCTCATCCACATGAATATGGGAACAATGAAGTATTTAACATGTTCTCTATTTTCAAAAAAATAGAATTAGGAAAACCCATTTGAAAAACTGAATCACAAACTTCCATCCTTATGTAACCACTTTCTTTAACAAGTACCAGAATGATTATAATACTGTTGCAATGCTTTAACAATATAATGCTTTGCTGAAATGTCATAAAAATCCTTGAAATACCTTGTTCATGTAATTTGAATATAACAGAAAACTAGACTCTTCTTTACAAATACTTATGCAAAAATTATATGGGTTAAGCAACTAACATAAACTAACCCGAATAGAGAAACTGAAGAATGTCACCTATCAGAGAATAACCAATTGGCATTGCCATGCTCGGGTTCAAACTGCCATAAACCTTGCAGAACCAACACCCTTAATAAAGATGTATAACCACAACCAAACAAACCTTTAATCTTCAACAACAGGCCCGACCAGGGTTCTCTAACAAAGAAAACACAAGTATTTACAAACCTGACTTAAGGGTAAACATAGACTTGTTTACAAATCTACTTCTAAAACTGTCAGGAAACCTGCAAGGTTAGAGAAAAACATTATCAACTTCAAACCCGACACTGAGATTTTGTACTGCTCAAACAAACACTCACATCTTTTGACAACCGTTCAATATCAGAAACCACAAAATTCCCAGGGAAACACAATGAACCCCAATTACAAATAATTTGTATTATGAACACCAAAAACTAGATTTAATCCACATTGTTTCAAATCAACACAAAGAAAAAAAAAAGGAGAAAGAGTACACCTAGGGTCAGAAGAATACACCCAAAAGATTCTTCACCATTTTGTTTTTTTTCTGCAACTTCTTGTCCATGCAGCTGATACCTGAAACAGACTCTGCTTACTGCCATCACCATCATTAGGGTAACAAACCCTAACAAATAAAATGAAACAAACACTGATGCCCATCAAAGCTTCATAGAAGCTTTCAAATTTGACATAATGATTTTTCATGTTCGGGAATTATGATGGGAAAGAATTCCCATTCAACCAAAATAATTACCACCAACAGTGCAATGATTTTTATTTTTGACTTTATAAAATGTTATCATTGCAAACTTTTGTCACTTCATTTTGTTTTTGAGAAAACACAACTTGCACCTATCAAATATTTCCTCACAATGATTCCAAGCCTTATTTGAAGATGCAATATGTTTCCCTTGACATGCATATACAACAAGTTGCACTTTGTTCCATATTGATACAAATGTCATGTAATCCAAGATGTATATGTAACTTTCCCAATCTGATGTATTGATTCTGAGAAAAGACCATACAATGAAGTATGTGTGAATGTGATCACATTATAATCAAACCGAAATAGAAGAATTCTCATATCCACATACATCATAGCATCTTAGGACTTTTGACACTAATGCCAAAAATGCCTTAGGGGTTAACAAAGAGGACACTCATTAGGAGTTGGTTGAGCATGGTTAGAGTCAACTGCAATAGGATCATTTCCAAAAGTACAACTTGAAACATCAACCAAAGAGAACAAAGACTTCCACATATTTTCAAACCACTTGTCCATTTTCAATTTTTCAAATTTAAAACAAGGTAATTTTCTGATTACACTATGCAAAAACCTAAAAATTATGTCTTGTAAATGCAATTTTAAAATCACCCAATGCAATAAATTTATGAAATGAGGCTAAAAATGACCAATTGAATAAACAAAAATTATGCAAACAAGAATAGAAATCTGAAAACAACAAACAAAAATGTACAAATGAATGTTTTAATGCCTAGAAAATCATAATGTGACCCTAATCAAGGACTCATTCACCCTAGGGCGAATGGGTACTAGGTGAGGGTTTTGAAACAAGTTTTTACAAATTTATGAGTTTATTTCAGTGGTTTCCAGATTCTTATATGATACAACAAGTTTTAGTTTAAATTTTCTCTAAATTCAATGTTGAATGCAAATGCAAAATGTGACAAAGTGACAACCTAGAAAACCTAGTTTGATATGCAATTTTGTTTCAATTCTCAAATTCAAGTTAATATGATGAAATGCTATCTAAATGATATGATTTTTTTTGTATTTTTCAGATTTAAAGAGTGCAAAAATGCAATCCTAAAAACCCTAGATGCAATGCAAGGTTAAATGCAATCTAGACACCCTAAATGAGACCCAATTCAATGCAAAGAGATGGAAATGAATGCAAGATCTAAATATAGGGTGAAAAAATACTCCAAAATCATAAAATGTAATAATCAAACTCAGGTTCACCAAAATGAAACAAAGAAAAATGAGGTTGTGGGTGTTAAAAGGGGTTCACCACAATGAATTGACACCCAAGAACCTATTTTCCTAATTTCATTCAAGGAAATGAGATCCAAACCATGAAGTGACTAACAACCACAAGGTGAGTCAAATCAAGGTATGAATTAGCAAAATTCCTATATATGAAAGGATGGGAGTATGAGCTAAATAGCACTTTGGGGGAGAAATTTTAAGACCATAAAAAAAACTCTAAAATGCAAGGTATGAAATGCAAATGAAGAGTAGTAATCAAATCTAATAGAAATAGTAATCAAAAGGTAGATATGGTAAGGGGAAAACAATGTGTACCTTTCACTAAAAGTCACTTTTTGAAGCTCACTAAGGATTCATTTTCCCTATGGCGAATGGGTTCTATCAGGGGTTTCTGAAAAATGCTTTCTAGGTTCTCTTCTGCTAGGTTTGCACTTCCAGATTCCAAATGTTCACTATCAAATAGTCAGAAATAAATTTTGTAGAGCAGTTTTCGTAATTTGATAAATTTTCTTGTAACTTTGACAACTTTATAACTTTCTTCAATTTTTCTCTTCAAAGGATCTTCAACCTAAAATTTGTAATCACACATCAAAGAGAAAAAAATGTTGTTTGTTAGGTGAATGGTGGTTTTCCTTGGTAATACCTTGTTTTGGTAATTAAACCCTTAAATTAAATGAAACATGAAAGGAGGAATGATGAATGAACAACTATGTCACAACTCACCAAACCTTATTTGAACCTTGGATTGTAGATTTGCAATTAGCATGAATTGTCTCCAATGGATGTGGATCTTGATCATGAAACTTGATGTGAAATAATGCCTTTGAATACTTGAATAGATCTTGAACTCTACATCACCATATTAGCTCAAACAACATGCATGATGCAATAAATCTTTGACATGATGAAAGGAATCTTGATTGTTGCAATAATATTCAATAAATTTTCCCTTGAATGCCTTGAAAATTCTCTTGAATGCTCTAATAATGCTCTTGTGAAGATTGCTTGATTGCTTGAAAGTCTTAGGATTTGCTTAGATGAAACTTAGTGAAATCTCTTATTTATACATATCTTATCATTAATTCCCAAAATTTAAATATCACAAGCCAACATTGAATTATGGATTTGAAATCATTAAAATACCACCAAAAACATATTTTAAAGGGGGTCCTAGGTATAATTAAGGACCCACCCATTCGCCATAGGGCGAATGGGTCCTAGGTCACTTACCTAGGGCACACATTGCTCAATGTTAAAAATTATGTTAAATTAGGGTCCTAGGTCTAAGTGAGGACCCATTCACCCTATGGTGAATGGGTCCTAGGTCACCTACCTAGGACACACATCTTCCAAAGTTAAGTGTTATATAATGGCATTTATAAATGTTAGGTTTTATCCCTCAAAAATTGCATTTAATTAAGCTTGGATTTGAATTAAATGGGCCAATTAAGGAAAATTAACCTCAATCAATTAATAAAGCCCTAGATTAATGTGAAAGTGCAAAGGTACACCTTAAAAATTCAAAAATAAGGTACAATTAAGTCCATTTTATTTAAAAGGGCTCTAAACTTAATGTGAATATGAAAAAAATATTACAACACTAAATTAAGGCATAATTAGGCTCATTTATTATTAATTATTTCCCAAATTAAGTGTGAAAAAGGGATACTTTTTCCTACACTACACCTTGGAGAAAATCTTAACAGCTTGAGGTAGATCCAGGATGGCGAACAAGAAGGGGATCCCTATGTTTTATGGCACAAACTATGCATTTTGGAAGACAAAGATGGAAGGCTATCTATTTTACCTTAGATATGATGTCTGGAATTCAATAAAGACTCAATATACCATACCTTCAAATGGACTGAGCACAAGTGATGAGATCAAGGCCTGTGAAATAAATGGTAAAGCAAGGTTTGTTCTCTTGATTAGTCTTACAAATTTTGAACTAGTGAAAGTTATGGATTTGAAAACTGCTAAAGAAATTTGGGATAGGTTGATATGGTCAAATAAGAAAACATGCAAAACTTGAAAAGAACATTTTGATAACTTAAGGATATCTAAATATGAAAACATTACAAGCTATATGTAGAGGGTAGATGAAGTGGTGAGCTCCATTAGAGGTCTTGGAGGTAACGTCAAAGAACCTAAAGTGGTAAATAAAATTCTTAGAACCCTTACTAAAGCTTATAGTTATAAAGTTGTTGCTATTGACAAACCTCAAAATCTAGATCAATATTCTAGAGATCAATTGTATGGCTCTTTAATTACATTTGAGATGAGAGAATTTGGTACTAATAATGGTGTGAAAATTGAGACTACTTTTAAGGTTGGAAAATCAGAGAAGACTAAAGATTCAGATCAAGAAGATATTGATGATGTGGAAGCTAACTTTGTGGCACAGATGAGAAGAGGTACTAGTAAGTATAAAGGAAAATTACCTTTCAAATGTTTCAATTGTGGACAAATAAGTCACTATACTTCAAGATGTCAAAATAGAGTTGTGAATGACAAGAACAATAAGAATAAGGAAAACAAAGGTAAGATGATCAAGAAAAGTTATTATTCTAGAGAAGATATTGTTAGCAAACAGATTGGTCACTGCAATATGATGTGGAAAATGACTCTCAATTTCCCTGTTGAGCAGTGACACAACAAGATAACAGCTCATGAGATTGCTATTGAATTAGCAAGCTTCCTCTGAATGTTAGAGGTGCAGCTCCCTCATATGATTTAATTGATTATCAGATATGCTTTTAACCAGGAAGAAAGAAGGGAAAAATAGTGTCTGTGCATAACAATGACACAAATGCAATGAAAATTTTGAATTGAAAGATAAACGTAAACAAATGACACACAAATCATTACATGCCTATGAATAATGATCAAGAGAAAAAGAAGCAATTTCTTCTAAGCACAAGAGCAACTGTAAATGCTCGAGACTCATATCTTTCAGAATATACATCCACAACTAATTATGATAGATTTTATACCAAAAGATATTGTGATTTCACACAAGAAAAAATGCAATCAGAAAGAAGATGAATAAATGTAAAGGTCCAAGTATCCCTTTATTTATTTGGTGAAAATTAGAGCTCACAGAATCTATAATCTATGTACAAAAATGGCCGAGTTGAAAAGAAATGTTGCAAATAAACAAAAAATAACTATCTCCCCTCAGAGCTCTCACAAAAACTCCCTTGTTCGATAGCCAAAGGAAGATCCCCCTTTTCTCAAAAAATTACCATCTATATCCTTCCCAGAAAGATCCCAAAGGAAGTCTTTTTTTTTTCGTAACTAATTTTTGATAATCAGTTATAAAAGAGACCCATTATCTCTTGTAGATATTAATGTTTAATTCATTTAAAATGTTATGCACATAATCTTCATAAAACATTTAGTTTGGGATTGACATGTGGAAGGCGGTTGTTGAGTCACCTTTATGAGTCAGTTTACAAGCACCGGCTAAGATTTTGTGACTTTTCTTCATTTGTAATGTCATGAATTGTGTCATTAGTGCATATGTAATTAGGGTGTCTCTGAGTTGCAATTTTGAAATGAGATCTTCATAAAGTGAAACATTTGCCTCTATGATGATGCTCATTTGTTTGCATGATAGATAATTTAACAATTTCTTTTTAGTAATGGAATGTCATACTCTAATCCGTATAGTTTTCAACAACAATATTGTAAACATATTGAAAAAATATAATGCTTTGAGTTGAATGTTGAATTCCCTCATGAATGATCCATATTACTTATACTTTAGGAGCAACATCATAGTTTTATCCCTACTTTCAATTATTGGGTCGATCACCCAACATTGATGAGTACCTTTAACATTCATGCACAAAGATCAAAAATAACCCCAAAGTTTTTGAATAAACTCAATTTATCATTTAGATTCTCTAATAAATGCTTGTTATGGTCATCCTGAAGCAACAAGCTTGACTGTCTTTAGATCACTAGAGCATGAAAACTTGAGTAAGGCCAAGTTGCTTGGGGCCTCAAACACTACCAATGATCCTTAATTCAGGACCACCCCCAAGAAGAGAATCTCATGCAATGAAGAATTCCAAATAAACAATCTTTATGTGATAAAAGAACACAAATTCAAATTAACATATTGTCCCAGCACTAATTCCTTTGTCAGTCATCCATTGTAATAAATTTTTAGCATAAAAATCAATTTCATTGGAACTCCTTATCTTGGATTCCTTCAACGCCACACCTCAAAATATATTCCACATAAATGCATTCTTAGGTCTGCATGTTACTAATTAAAATCAGAACCATTTGAGTATTTGGCATTGGGTTATAATTGTTTACCCTATTTACTCTCTAAAGATTTCATCAAGCCCACTTGTTTTGTAAATGGTAGTTCCTAAAAGTATAGAACAGATCTATCAATAACACCACCTTCTAGAATTGTTGCTTACTTGCAAATGATTATGATCACCAAAATTCTCCATATTCTATTGTAGTACTCTCAATGCTTAATATATACCATGCCTCCAGTTTGATCTTCTAGTGGTGACTTTTAATCTCTCCTTCTGAAGATACAAACTCTATCAATCAAAGAAAATATTTTCACAGAATCCTAATCATCATATCGATTTGCACATTATGAAATTTGAATTACATATGCATTGAAAGATTTTAAACTTGCACAATCCATAATTGGAATACTAGATAGAAATCCAAATTCAATTTTCCTTTAATGAAATTCCATACTATGTTTTGGAGCTCATGGTTTGGCTAAGGTCATGCAGAAACAAGTCTATTCCATTAAAGACTCCTCCTTTAGGTATCACATAACCTTTAGTTGTAATGGATTCTATTGTTTCTCTTGTAAAGGATCACAGAGGCCATCAAAATACAATTTGAATATGCTATGTTATCCACCCAATGTAACCTTGCACTTCAATAAAGTTTACCATTGAACCTTTAATATCTTGTTGAAGTGATATTAGTTGGCAATGGCTTGGTTCCAAATAGCTCGAGTATTGAGTTGTTATAACCTCATGGTAATAGAATGGCTTCATGATAAAATTATTTGGGGAAAACATCTAAATCATCTTATTAACATTTCCTTGTTGTTTTGTTCCAATGTTGCAGTGGTCTTCTCTTTATTTGAGAAATCAATTCATTGAATCCTCAACTAGGCCCTTTATTGTTACATGGGGACCTTGTAACATCTTGATTTTGAAATGTAAGGCCCTTTGAATTAGCATTACACAAATCAGAATCTACTTTCACTTTCTCTATTGCATCTGACCCTGACTTGCATTGCTAGGATGAACATCCTACTAGTGATGACTTTAAGGTTTGCACATTAAGTATATTGTTTCATTTAGCATATTTTTTCAAATCCATCTCAAACAACATTATGTCATAGGAATTATTTCCATGCCATGCTATTCATTTCATTATTTCTAGGAGATATGAGATGTAGAGCTTCACCTATTGCAATCGATCTACTATCATTTAGGAAGCTCAATTGGTATAAATATATGACCATGAAATATCAAGAAGAGTTGATAATATTTTTACTTTCCTAGCCTTAATAACCAGCATTGTGTGGGGATTGCAAATGGAGTATTCCATATATCATATTTCCAAATTCTTATATTATTTCCTTAAGATTATATTGTCTTCTCATGTCTTCAAACCAAAGTGAATAGTTGGATGTTTCTTGTAAGAGGGAGAACTCTCCTAGAAGTCATTTATATATTTGAAAATCATACATGAAGAGAAGCACCAATCTGGGAAGTTGATCTCTCTCACCATGGAATTGTTCCCTTTCATAGATTCATTACAATGACGCTATCTTGTGGAAAAGGAATCTGCATTAACCAAAATATGAACCTTCAAACCTTAAATATGCATTATTGTCACATCTTTATGAGCATTTTCTCTTAATGCTCCTTCAAACATAATCCTCATTAACACCAAATAAAACCATGCCAAGAATTCTTCTCAAACATATTTTTAATAATTTCATTTATGCACAACAGGCTTATTAGTGGTTACTGGAACGTCATAAAACATTGACCATGTTAGCATTGTCAAGAAAAATACTGCCCGCTTCAAAATAAGTCAAAGGCTTTCACTTTCTAACTTCAATTTTTTTCTTTCATAATTTTGGTAGGAAAAGTGATGATTTTGTGAACCTCGGCGTGAATTTCCATGGTTATGTGAACCTTGCAAAATGCCACCACAACACTTAATGAAATATTCAACCATGAAACTTTGCAATCAACATTCTAGCCAGAGATGAAAAACTTCATAACTTTTAGTTGAAAACTTTGTTTCTCGTAAAATTTTGATAGCAAGGTGTATGATCAATGTAGAACATAACCCATAAACTATTTTTACTCCAACTCAAGAAATATGAGATTTGACAATATTTATAAATTGTCAGCCAAAAACTTAAAAATTTAAAATCTCCCCAACGGTAAAATGTTTTGGCATGAAAATTAGTCTCGTGGGGAAAAATGCAGTTAGGATCAACCTTGCAAAAGGATTTTGCACTAGCTTTTATGAATTTTTAGAATAAATTATTTTTGCATGATTCGACAATTTAAATTTTGGGGGTGCACTGAAAGTTTAAATTTGGCAAGGTAAAAAACATGGCCAACAATTGGCTCTGTCTAGGGACAAGGATTGCAAAGGATGAAGCAAGGAATCCAAGATCTCAGGTATGAACCAGTAGTTAATTTCTATTGAGCTACAGAGTCAATGAGCAAGGAGGAGGAGGAGAAAGAGCAAGTCAAAAATAAGACGAAGCAAGAAAAACACCTAAACTACCAACACAACAAAAACTCCAAGTATATACATGGTAGGAAGGCCCTACCTCAAATGGCCCCAAGATGATCATATGAAAACATTAACAAGTTGAGAGAAGTAGCTGCCTATGTGAAACAATGCTTGGTGACTAAAAATTGTATGCATAGCCAACTACTAACTTGTGACCACCACCAAAGAAATAAGAATAACTTCTTGTAAAAACTTTATGGATAAAATCCAATGCCCAAAAATCTACTCTTTATTATATGCCTTTGCAACTAATAGATCCATACCAAGATTGCCTTACATATGATCACCAGAACCTATCTATACAATATCATGTTGCACTTGATTCTTTGAGCAAGAAGAAATCAACCCTCAAATTGGACATCCCACTTAAATATCATGAGATAAAGACACTTCTTGAGTGCTACGTGTAGAATATAGTGCATTATTTAATAAAATGGACTCCAATTTGTAGCACATACTTCAATAAATTTGTCACATTTAGACCTTGATTCAATTACTTCAACTTCTTTTCCATTTTTATCTATCCCATATATTGATTCACACAATTGATTTGAACAACTTGAATCTTTTATAATTTTATCTTCAAAATGAAAAGACTCGGAAATGGGATAATTAATTACCTCTTCATTTGCTGCCTTATCTTCATGAACTTCATCCATAAACTAAAATGTTTCATATTCAAGTTGCATACAAGAAAAAAATGGGTTTAATGATTCATCTACCTCTTGGAGATGATGTTCAATTTCACCTTCAGCCGCACAATGCATATTAACATCTTCAAAAATGAAAGCCTCAATTTCTGATAACTTGCTAGCATATTCCTTTTCTAAATCTTGATCTTCCACCTTCATATTAGTTGCATCTAATCTCATACCAATACCCTCAAATGTGAAGGCTTCAATCTCTAGGGCATGTAGAGGCTTTAACACTTTTTCATTTCTATTTGGTTCCACATTATTCATATCAGTAGATGCATCTCTAGTATTTGTTGCAGTTGAAGTGGAAGATGTCATACACAATGGTTCACAAGGAGAGTAACTTTCTTCATCACTTGAAGAATCAAAACCATCTTCATCTACCTCATAGTTTAAGTTATATATCTCAGCATTAAAAGATTTAGTTCTCACATCACTTACTTCATTTTTTTTTAAATGATTTTGATAAAAAACTATGAGATCAAAACACTCAACCGAAGGGTGTAAGAGGTTTGATGAATTCATCTTTTAAAATTTTGGGGCTTATATTTCTGAATCAGGAAATTTTTTGCATATTTCTCCACTTTATTTTTCTTCTATACCCTAGATAAAATAAAGTCATCTTCAATACTAACAGCTTCTTTTTTTTCAATCTCAAGATCACATACCTTACTTCATTTCAAGAGGAATCCAACGTCAAGATACAATGTTGTAATAAAAGTGATAATTTGTAGCTCCTTACTTGGTTGAAGATTATGGGGAATCTTTTTTAAACATCTATCGAACCATTCTACAAACTCCCTTATAGATTCACCCTCTTTCTTTTTAATGTTGATAAATAGAGATGAAAGTTCACACACATCAACTATTGGTTTAAATCTTCCAAGAAACTTATTTTTCATGTTGTCCCAATTCACAATGCATCCATCTTCTAAATATTGAAACCAAACTACAACAACTCCAATGAGAGATTCAACGAAAAGTCTGACGAAGACATTTTGCTCTTTTACTCCCAAAACTCCACAAGCTATAGTGAAGGCCCAAAGATGATCATTTGCAACCTATGTGTCTTCTCCATTAAACTTCAAAAAATGCTTTCTTGGTATTGTAGGAAAATCTGAATATTGTGGCAATGCTAAAGGCCCAAATTGAGCACACCATGGTTGGGGTGAGACCAATGCCAGAATGCAAATTTAGAAAAAGATAGGCTAGATCTTCTACCAAAAATATTTTATGAGCAGGTTCCATGTATGATATTTTCCAACCTCCATTCTCGGGGAGGTACCTTAATATTTCTAAGAAAAGAAAATATTGGAAAACACTAGTACTTCAATTCTTTCCCCAGCAGAGTCGTCAAAAATTTGTTAGCAAACAAATTGGTCACTGCGATATGATGTGTAAAATGACTCAATTACCCTATTAAGAAATGACAACAATCTAACATCTCATAAGATTTCTATTGAATTAGCAAGCTTCCTCTAAATTTTAGAGGTGTAGCTCCCTCATATGATTTAATTAATTATCAGATATGCTTTTCACCAAAAAAGTAAGAAAGGAAAACTAGCATTTGTGTATAACAATGACACAAAAGCGATGACAAATCTGAAGTGAAAGATAGATGAAAACAAATGACACACAAATCATTGGTTACACGCCTATGAATAATGATCAAGAGAAAAAGAAAAAATGTCTTCTAAGCATGAGAGCAGTTGTAAATGCTCGAGACTCATAAATCTTTCAACATATACATCCACAACCAATTATGACAGAGTTTAAACCAAAAGAGATTGTGATTTCACATAGGAAAACATGCAATCAGAAAGAAGATGAATAAATGCAAAGGTCCAAATATCCCTTTATTCATTTGGTGAAAATCAGAGCTCAAAGACTCTATAATCTTTGTACAAAAATGGCCCAACTAAAAACAAATTCTTTGAGATGAATGTTGAATTCCCTCATGAATGATCCATATTGATTATACTTCATGAGCAACATCATAGTTTTATCCCTACTTTCAATTATTGGGTTGATCACCCAACATTGATGAGTACCTTTAACATTCATGCATAAAGATCAAAAACATCCCCAAAGTGCTTGAATAAACTCAATTGATCATTCAGATTATCCAATAAATGCTTGTGATGGTCATCTTGAAGCAGCAAGCTTGACTATCTTTAGATCACTAGAGCATGAAAACTTGAGTAAGGCCAAGTTGTTTGGGGCCTCAAACACTACCAATGATCCTTAATTTGGGACTCCCGAGAAGAGAATCTCATGTGATGCAAAATTCCAAACAAACAATCTTTATGTGACACAAATTCAAATCAGCATATTGTTTGAGCATTGATTCCTTTGTCAATCGTCCATTGTAATAAATTTTTAGTGTGAAAATAAATTTCATTGGCACTCATTATCTTGGAGTCCTTCAACACCACACCTCAAACTGTATTCCACATAAATGCATTCTCAGGTCTACATGTTATCGATTAAAATCAAAACCATCTAAGTATTTGGCATCAGCTTATTATTGTTTTCCTAGTTTAATTTCTAAATATTTTACTGAGTCCACTTGTTTTGCAAATGGTAGTGCCTAAAAGTATAGAATAGAGCTATCAATAACACTGCCTTCTAGAATCGTTTCTTACTTGCAAATGGTTATGATCACCAAAATGTTGCTTATGTTGTTGTAGTACTCTCAATGCTTAATACCATGCCTCTGGCTTGATCTTCTAGTGGTGACTTTCAATCTCTCATTCTGAAGATACAAACTCTTTATCAATCGAAGAAAATATTCTCACAAAATCCTAATCATCATATCAATTTACACATTGTGAACTTTGCATTACATATGCATTGAAATCTTTGAAACTTGCACAATCCATAATTGGAACACTAGACATAAATCCAAATTCAATTTTCCTTTAATGAAATTTCATATTATGTTTTGGAGCTCCTATTTTGGCTAAGGTTGTGCAGAAATAAGTCTATTATGTTAAAGACTCCTCCTTTAGGTATCACATAGCCTTTAGCTGTAATGGCTTATATTGTTTCTCTTACAAAGGATCACAAAGGACATCAAAAGACAATTTGAATATGCTATGGTATCCACCCGATGTAACCTTGCACTTCAATAAAGTTTACCACTGAACCTTTAATATCTTGTTGAAGTGATCTCAATCAGCACCCGCTTGGTTCCAATTAGCTCGAGTATTGAGTTGTTATGGCCTCATGGTAATAGAATGGCTTCATGATCATCTTACTAACCTTTCCTTGTTGTTTTGTTCCAATGTTGCAATGGTCTTCTCTTTATTTTAGAAATCAATTCATTGAATCCTCAACTAATCCTTTTATTGTTACATGGGGACCTTGTAACATCTTGATTTTGAAATGTAAGGCCCTTTGAATTAGCATCACAAAAATAAGAATCTACATTCACTTTCTCTGTTGCATCTAACCCTAACTTGCATTGCTAGGATGAAAATCCTACCAATGATGACTTTAAGGTCTGTGCATTAAGTATATTGTTTCATTTAGCATAGTTTTTCAAATCCATCTCAAAAAACATTATGTCATAGGAATTATTTTCGTGCCATACTATTCATGTCATTATTGCCAAGAGATATGAGATGTAGAGCTTCACCTATTGCAATAGATCTATTGTCATTTAGGAAGCTCGATTGGTATAAATATATGACCATGAAATATCAAGAAGAGTTGATAAATGTTGTACTTTTCTAGCCTCAATAACCAATGTTGTGTGGGGATTGCAAATGGTGTATTCCACATATCATATTTGCAAATGCTTATATTTTTTCCTTAAGATTATACCGTCTATTCATGTCTTCAAACCAAAGTGAACAATTGGATGTATCTTGTAAGAGGGAGATCTCTCCTAGAAGGAATTTATATATTCAAAAATTAGACATGGAGAGAAGCACCAGTCTAGGAAGTTGATGTCTCTCACCATGGAACTATTCCCTTTTGCATATTCATTACAATGGCACTATCTTGTGAAAAAGAAATCTATATTTTAAACCAAAATATGAACCTTCAAACCTTAAATATGCATTATTGTCATATCTTTATAAGCATTTTCTCTAAATTATCCTTCAAACATAATCCTCATTAACGCCAAATAAAACCATGCCAAGAATCCTTCTCAAACTTATTTTTAACAAATATGTTTATGCACAACAAGCTTATTAGTGGTTACTGGAACCTCATAAAATGCTACCCATGTTAGCATTATCAAGAAAAATACTTCCCACTTCAAAATAAGTCAAAGGCTTTCACTTTCTAACTTCAATTTTTTCCTTTCATAATGTTGGCAGGAAAAGTGATGATTGTGTGAACCTTGGTGGGAATTTCCATGGTTATGCGAACATTGCAAAATTCTGCCACAACACTTAGTGAAATATTCAACCATGAAACTTTGCAATAAACATTTTATCCAAAGATGAAAAACTTCATAACATTCAGCTGAAAACTTTGTTTCTCATGAAATTTTGACAACAAGGTGTATGATCGATGTAGAACAAAACCCAGAAACCATTTTTGCTCATAACTCGAGAAATTTGATATTTGACATTATTTATAAATTGCCAGCCAAAAACTTAAAAATTTAAAATCTCCCCATTGATAAAAATTGTTGGCATGAAAATTGATCTCATGGGGAAAAATAAGGTTAGGATCAATCTTTCATAAGGATTTCACAGTAGCTTTTATAAAGTTTTAGAATTAATTTTTTATGTGATTCAACAGTTTAAGGTTTGGGGATGCATTGAAAGTTTAAATTTGGCCAGGTCAAAAACATGGCCAATAGATACAAGTATTTATGATGATGAATCTGATTATGGAGATTATTATGGAGATTATGATGATAATGAATGCTTGTTCATGGCTTTAAAAGATGAATCTATTTTTGCTAACTCTAAAAGATGTGTGAAGGAAAGTGCTCTAGAGACAAAGGATAAGACTAAAGGTACTTTGGTATTTGCTTTTCATATTAGATAGGACAAGAAATATTGGATCATTGATAGTGGTTGCTCAAATCATATGACTAGAGACAAGAGTAAGTTTGTTAAATTTGAAAAATATGATGGAGGTTTTTGTTAGATTTGGAGATGATTCAGGTGCTATGATTTGTGGAATAAGTTCAATCAGTTTTGATGGCAAGCATAATATTGATGATGTTTACTATGTCAAGGTTTTAAGGCATAACCTTTTAAGTTTTGTAAAAAAGTGTAACAAAGGATATAATCTTATGTTTTCGGATGATGGATGTGAGATTAGAAAAGGGTCTAGAACTGCCATTGTTCTTGGAAAGAGGATACATGGAAATGTTTGTCAGCTTAAGTGTGTTAATGGTTATTGTTTTATGACTCAGATTAATGAAAGTTGGTTATGGAACAAGGATGTGTCACATCAATTTTGATAACTTGGTTAGAATCAATTCAGTTCAAGCAATGAGAGATCTATCAAGGATTACAAAACCTATCAATGTTGTTTGTAAGGAGTGTCAGTTTGGAAAGAAAACAAGAAGAAGTCTCAAGGGTAAAGAACAATCTTCTACCAAATTGTTGGAATTGGTGTATAAAAACCTTTTTGGTCCCACAAGAGTGAGAAGTCTTCAAGGTGATAGGTATTTCATGCTTTTTATTGATGATTATTCAAGGATGACATCGATTACTTTCTTAGAGAAAAATATGAAGCTATAAATAGATTTAAAGCATTTAAAGTTATGGTTGAGAATGAGATGGATATGAAAATGAAATGCTTGAGGTCTCATAGAGGTGAAGAGTTCACCTCCAATTAATTTAACATGTTTTGTGAGAATCATGACATAAAGAGGCACTTGTCTTCCCTTAGGACTCCTCAAAAAATGGAGTGTTTAAAAGGAAAAACAAAACTATTCAAGAAGTTGCAAGGATTATGATGAAATAATCCAACCTACTAGAAGTCTACTAGAGAGAAGCAATTCAAATTGTTGTTTACATACTTAACAAATTTCAAGAAAAAGCAAACACAAAAAATCCCTATGAGTTGTGGTATGGAAGGGTCCCTATTATCAAGTACTTTAGAGTGTTTGGAAGAAAATACTATATCAGAAGAGATGATGAAAACTTAAGAAAGTTTGATGTAAGTTTTGATGAAGGAATATTCCTTGGATATTCTACTAAAAGAAAAGCTTACAAATGTTACAACAAAAGGCTAAGAAGGATTTTTTAGAGTGCAAGTGTCAAGGTTGATGAAGATTTGCAAAATGTAGTGGTGATAGATGGATATGAATCAAATGAACCTACTTGCAGAGAAGAAGAAGAAAAAGCTAAGGAATGAGAAGTACATGGTGAAGAGGAAGAAGCTCTAGAAAAGACCCCTAGAACCCCTAAGTATGTGCAAAGAAATCATTATGAAGAACAAATCATTGGAGACAAGAGAAAAGGTGTGTTGACAAGAAGGAAAGTTGCTAAAGAAGAAGTAAATTTGTGTCTACTTTCTAAATTTGAACCTAAGACAGTGATTGAGGCATTAAAATATGAACATTGGATGAAAGCTATGGAAGAAGAACTTATGAAAATTGAGAAGAATTAGACTTGGGAACTTATACCAAGACCTGCAAACAAAAACATAACTAGTACTAAGTGGGTATTCAGAAATAAACTAAATAAGAATGGAGAAGTGGTAAGGAACAAAGCAAGGCTTGTGTGTAAAGGCTATTCACAAGTTGAATGAATAGATTTTGAAGATACATTTGCTCTGGTGACTAGAATGGAAGCAATCAATATTTCTTTTAGCTTTTACAACACATAATGATTTTAAAACTTATCAGATGGATGTGAAGTCTACTTTCTTGAATGGAGAGTTTGAAGAGGAAGTATACATGGAACAACCTGAAGGATTCCAGTTATTAGATAAACCTAATATGGTTTGTAGATTAAAGAAGCCATTGTATGGATTGAAGCAAGCTCCTAGAGCTTGGTATGGAAGGTTGGATAAGTATTTGATACAATAAGGATTCAATAAAGGTACCACAAATAGTAACCTTTAAGGTTGAAAAAGATCAAGTATTGATTGTAGTTGCGTATGGTCATGACATAATTTTTGGAGGCAATGAGGCTATGTGTAAGAAGTTTTCAAAAGATATGTAGAAATATTTTGAGATTTCTATGTTTGGAGAGATGAATTTCTTCCTGTTGGTGTTTTTAATTACCAATCTGATCTCACATATAATCTATGGACTTTGTCATTTCCAAAGATTAACTATATGGAGGGATTTCCCAACTAATAAGTGAAAGTTTTCTAAACTTTCTCTCTACACTTTGGGCTCTGTAAAACCTGGGAGGGTGATCCATGCAATGTATCTTTTAGATACTCTTGTGTCAAATTACCATATACATTGCAATTTTAACAAATATATTCTCCTAATTGTTATTTAATAGATGAAAACCTTAAAGATCTAGTAAATATTACAACATTTATCAATCTAGAACATGAGAATATGGTGAGACAAAATTCAAAACATACATTTTGACTAAAAATAAAGATTTAAGTTGATTTTTTAATGTAATTATTGTGAGTGACCAGAAGATGTAACATAGACACGGTTTATGGATCAGTACCTTCTCCTAGGGTATGGAGTCTTAAACCATTCAATTAAAAACCTACAACAACATTCTATCTATCACAATAGAGTTATTAAACGATGCATTTCACCATTTAACTCAAAAATCCAAGCCAATATTACTTGATTATCCTTGCATAAATTCACATAAACCTTGATTCATGTTAAAGAAAATTTAACTTGTTCTTTGAACAAGTGCATCAACAATGAACAAACATTCAGTGGAAATACAACAAAGATTAATTGCAAATTTAACTCGTTCTTTGAACAAGTGCATCAACAATGAACAAACATTCAATGGAAAGACAACAAAGATTAATTGAATGATCTTTGATTCATTTCATTCATGATTCATATGAATTATACAATGGAGAACAATGAATTTGGAAATATGCCATTTGTATTCAAAAGTGATAGTATTGGTATACAATGCTAATAATCAAAGACTCAAAACTTCAAAAACCTAGAATAGGCCTAGACAAAATTGTATTTGCATTCTATATTACAATTTCTCTTCAAAATTAATCAACAAAAATCCGTGTAAATGGCCTTGAATTCCCTTTTATAAAACAAGGGAGCAACAAGATTTGGGCCATTACACATGTCACATTTTCATTTGACATTCACTTTACATTTCAAATTTACATAAGTAACTATGAGCTCATGGAGAATATTTAGAGGGCAAGGCAGCTACAAATTTTGTTGAACCTATAGTGCTTTCCCAAAATATCTTGAAATGATTATTTGATACCTTTTCCACTTCAAGCCTTCAATCTTCATATAGTTGACTCGGGAAAGCTAATTTGGCAAAAGAAACAAAATCTTTGTGTGCAAAATGACAAAAACCTTCACTAACACCCCATAGAAAGATTTGTAGACCATTGGAGATGCCAAATAGACCCAAAATGTTGCCATGTCATAGCTGGAGAATATTACAAGTCTGGAATATTTTTGTACCTCTCAAGCCATGTTGTATAGTCCTCTTTGTTAGGGATAGAAATGGCAGATATCTAACAATTAAATGCAGATTTAATTAATAAACAAAGAAACTAAAACACACAAAATAAATTGTAACACAAATAATTTAATGTGGTTCACCCAATCCGAGCTACATCCACCAAACCGTAGCCATCCAATGGTTTTATTATCCACTGCTCATAGGTATTAACACCTCCTTCATTGTTGATAATTTCTGGAAAGAGGCCAAGATCACTCTCATCAAAATTTTGTATCAATGCCTTAATCCTTTTCTCCAAGGGATCTACTAATCCTTGGTAATCAATGATCTCCTTCTCCATTTTGTAAGTTGGAGATATCTATGGAGTTTTATTCTAATCATGGGTGGATCCAATGACCATATTCTTCAACACACTTAACCTGGGCACCCATGTCTGCATCTAAGGGAGAGAAATAGCTCTATCCTTTTCCAACATACTTATTGATTGGAACATTAAATAATAATTAGAGTGGAAACTTCTCACTCTTTTTATTGCTTTGGATAAATAATTTTCCAATACAAATTTGTGACAGTAAAAATATTATTATCATTATACAATCCAAATAATTCTTCAAAAACCTCCATTTTTTGTATCAACTCTTCCTTAGTTAGTTCCTTTGGAGGGGCTGCAATTGATGTACTTGGAGTAAGGTATGCAATAGGTATATTATATGGATTGTATACAACCATCTCTATTGAAGTGGGGGGGGGTGGAATGAGTAGGATGTGGTGATTGAAGTAGAGATGTTGGTGGGGTTTGAAGCCTACACTTGAGTTATTGATGGCCCTATCATTAATGTTGGCCTAGATTGCATTGCTTGAAATTTCTCCTTCAAGAGTGTATTATCCAACTATAACTCTGCAATATTTTTCTCATCCTTGTTGTACACAATCACCAAATCATTATATTCTTTGTTTTTAGCTTCAAACTACTCCTACAAGGATTCCATAGTAGCCTTAGTGAATTGAGCTGGATTTATAGCCAATGTGGTTGCCTCCACAAAAAAATTATATGATACTCTTTTAATTATTAGTCCACCCTTGAGATATGAATCTGGATCTTTCAATTCTAGCTTATTTTTATTTGGGGCAAATGCCCAAATAGCCAATGTATCCCACTGAGAGTTGAATGGTGATCCCTATAATGCGATTGTTGCTTCCTCTTCTGTGGAAAAAATGGGAATACCATGTTTCCTTATAGTATCAAATGCAATGGTTGAATCCAAGTCCCACTTTGGTAATAGGAGTACTCCACTTTTTTTGACTAACTCCCTACCCTCAACTAGTGTGATTTCCTTGTACTTATCTTTCATCTCTATAAGGACCTTTGATTGTATGACTTCCCTTGGGAGCTCTAGGCTTTCAACCATTTTCATCTTTATACTCTCATCATACTCATCCCTTATATCCCTCCATACAAATTCCTTAAAAGCTTTGTTCTTCACAAAAGAGTCATCGTCCATGAAATCATTACAAGCCTTCTCCCTAACATCATCCACACTATTAATTCCACTCAAATCAACATTGCTCAATCTGAGGCTTACTACTAGTGGAGTCATCCCTCTTGGGTGTGAGGGCCTACCTTGCCTCATTTCATCCTCAATTACAATTATTTCCTCGTCTAAATAAGTAGAATATTCAACAATCCTAGTTGATTCAACCTTTCTTCTCTTTGGTGAAGGTTTCCTTAGTGGTGGATATTCTCTAAGTGGAGAATCATGCTCAATAACTTGAGAAATTGACCTTGGAGGTGAGAGTGGTGGAAATTATGGAGCAAGTGAAGATGCCCTTGACCCCTCTGATTGAGTAGGGGTGGGAATTTTTTTATGCTTCCTCGCTATGCTTTTCTTCCTTACAAACACATGTAGCTTCTTGGGAGGTTGATATGTTGGTCTTTCTTCCAACATGGGGGTTTTCCCCTTATCTTGTTCATCAATCACCTTAGCCTTCCCTGTATCTTGTACCATTCTTTCTTCTTTCAGCTACCCCACCACTTTATCAAAGTTTTGCAGCATTGTTTCCACCCTCAACATTTCATCATTTAAATCTAGGAGATCCTTAAAGTTAGGATCCTTTTGTTGTTTATCCTTCTCCAACTTATCGAAGGCTTACCACTTCATCATCTCTTGCAATTTTCAATAAAAACTATTTCTAATTACATCCTCAGGGAAATAGAAGTTATAATAGAACTTACCCCCTTTGATTCAATCCTTGAAGGTAGCCATAGCACCCTCTAGATCATGGTTCCTTACCTTGCAACATTTCATCCCTAGAGGATTGAGCTTTGGGAGAATTTTATTCCACCCATACTTGGCCATGACAAAATCTATAAAAATTGTATATACATGAAAGAGAGTTCCTTTCCTCATCCCCACCAAGTGATTTTCTTCTACATCTCCTAACTGCCATATAACTTCTAGGAAACCAATCCTCAATGGCACATAACTTGGTAAAAAATGAGGTGTCACACCTATGCCATATACTCTAAGGATGGTGTAGTTAGAATATGGGATAGTGTCTCCCTAATTATGCTCTATTCCTAGTTTAGGCCTCCTCTCCCTAGGTCTTAAGCAATCATGCAACTCCTTTGGAATCCAAGGAGGATTCATCACCAAGGCTCTCTTCAACTTGGAGTAAAATACATTTGAAAATACTACAAAACTAGATTCCTACTCATCTTTATCCAAGATAGAAATCCACATTTGGACATACATATCCTCACCCTTTTCATTCTTATTGTTCAATTTCATGTCTTCTCCAAAATAGCCAGATCCAATGTATAAAAACATGTGCATAAATAAGGAGTGCCACCAAAACCTTACTCCCTATTTCACAATTTTTAAGAGCCACAAGGCCCTTATGCATCTCATTTGATAGATAACCAATAAAATCATAAGATGTGTTGAGCATGACATGTTGGATGTTTGCATCCATGTACATGAAAGCAACTAGCATCCTTTCAGCTAGCTCAAACCCCAAAATCTGACAAAGGGTGTAGAAATTCCTCTAAAAGTAGTGCTCAAACAAGTTGATCTAGTAGGGTTCCTTGTCAAATGGGTTGAGTGTGATTCTGCTTCCTCTCTTCCCTCTTGCCATGAAGTTTTTCAATATTGACACCTTGAAAGTTAGCCTTACCTTCTCATATTCTTCTTTCAATTTCTTCTCATCAATTGCCACCATCTTAGCATGCTAAGGGCTCAATTTGAAAACTTCAATGAGTCCTACCCTAGTGATATCAACCATATTTATGCTAGAATGTGTCCTTACTACCCTAACATTAGGGTCATAGTTAGTTGCTATGGCTTTCAATAGGTCCACATCTAGGTATACATTCAAGAAAACCAACTTACCCAAATCCAATCTTTATCCATTACATATGGGAATACTTGGAAACCTCTTCCCAAAACAATGTTTGAACAGTTTCCATCTAGTCACTGGTAGAATAACATCTCTAATGGCATGTTATCTATCAACAATGTTGTCCTCTAACCTAGGGCCTTGGAATATTGCTTGGCCATTATACTTGTTATTTGTGGAGGGTTTCAACTAGTCCAATATATCTTGGAAAAGGGGTCATGTCTTGGTCTTAGAACTAGAAGCTTGAGTTTTTGGGGGTGCCATTGCAATAAAGGAAGATGCAAGCTAGGGTTTTCTCAATGTGTAACTAGGATTTTAAACCAAATGCGGGAAAAGAAAAGAAAGTTCACAACAATTGAATTGCAATCTATGAACATCAAACCCTAAAAGAAGCCTAATTTGCAATTTGGAAAAGAAGACTAGCACTTGCATACAAAATCTCTAGAAATTTAACACATGAATGAGCAATTTTGTTCTTACTGGTGTTTGACGCTTGAAAAACCCTAATTTTGGTTGCGAAGAGCTCAATAAGTGCTACTACAAATCTCTAGATGCTTTAAAATACTTTATAAATCATCTAATAATGCTTTCATTCTTGCTTCTATGGCAAGAAAATCCTTTAATTCAACCGTTGAACATCACTTCTTCCATTATTGTTTGCTCGTGCGAACCAGAATGACTCCATTAGCTTTGTTAGCAAATTTGAATTACAGTTGTTGATCTTTAAGTGAGTTGGATCAACAGATGGCTCAGATGGAGTTGTAAGAGTTTGAAAATTTGACTTGTGATGACCTCAACATCCAGAAAATTAGAATTTTCCATGTGGAAACCTTCCTCGCTATCACTACATAATCCACCACACTTTACAAGCCATGAGAATGTCCACATGTTGCTAGCCTGCTATCTTGTTGAGATTTGTAGGATAGTAATCAATGACTACGAGTTAGCAAGAAATGGTCCAAATTAAACTCGTACACTTCAACCTATGCACTACTTAACCCCTAGGCTTACTCCCATTTTTTTAACATCCTTATCTAATGGAAAAATGAGATTAAAACATCTCACTTTCCCTTTTACCATGTGCGTTATAGGTCCCTTTAGTAGCTCAATCTTTACTGCTTATAAAGTCCTATTAAAATATTTCCCTTCATTAATAGTTTTGTGAATGCTTCGGATGAAGCCACATGGTATCCACTTGTTATCCCTCATGATATCAACATCTTTGAAAGATTCCCCATGAGTTGGTGGGGAATAGTCAAGATTCAATCACTAGGATAAATCATAGCCCTTAGATCTTGGGCCCACCATCATTACCGCTTAATAAACCATCGAGGCCCACCAAAGAGATGAGACATGTGGTACACACCCACAATCCCTCGTGATATCTTATGAGATTATTTTAATAGTGTGGGATAGTAGGAAATGACTGAGATTAAATCTATTGGGTCAGGTTGCTTCTTTAAGCATTTTTAACTGAATGTGCTTCAAGTCATAACTTAAAAAAGGGACTTCCTAGGTTGACGCATAACATAAGACTTAATATTTTAGACCCTAAGGTAAGAAAATAATATGAAAGCACAAATATTTCAACCTATAGACCACCAGACTTAGGAAAATATTAAAAGGCATTCTCAACCAAATATTTCACTAGGAAGAAAAAAGGGACCACCCAAATGGATTAAGTTGTAACTTAAGTGACTAGGAAAAAGTGAAGGCATGTCAAAGAACAATCAGAACCATATTAGGTATTTTGCATAGGTGAGGGTTTTAGGAGGGTTTTAACCCTAAGACTGAACCCTAGTGAGTTAAAATCAAAACCCTAACACTCAGAAGACCCATGGACGACCAATTTTTTTGAAATGTAACCCTTAGAACCAACAAAATATTCAAAGTGCCATCACTTCCTTGGAATGCAAATCAATCAGACAAGCAAATATATATTCATTTCACAATCAAAGTATGTCAAAGAAATGTTAAAGAAGTTTGGAATGGAAGACTCCAAAATGGTGTGTACCTCTATGGTTAATGGTTGCAAAATAAGCAAGGATGATGAATCCCTTAAGGCTGATCAAAGAAAGTACATATCTATGATTGGTGGAATGCTATATCTAACTGCTACTAGACCAGATGTCATGCATGTAGTTTGTCTTGTGGCTAGATTTCAAGAAGATCCTAGAGAGTTACATGTTGCAACAGTGAAGAGTATATTTAGATACCTAAAGGGCACTCAATATCATGGCTTGTGGTATCCAAAGGATACTAATTTCACAATGAGTGATTACAAAAATACAAATTGGGTTGGTTTTGTGGATGAAAGAAAAAGTGCAAGTGGTGGTGCATTCTTTCTTGGATGTAGATTGGTGTCATGGCTAAGTAAGAAACAAAATTCAATTTATTTATCTATTGCTAAGGCTAAGTACATTGTAGCAACATCTTGTTGCACACAAGTGTTATGGATGAGGTAAACATTGAAGGATATTAGAGTGGTGTATGATGACCATATTTCTATTTTTTGTGACAATACAAGTGCAATAAATATTTTAAAGAATCCAATGATGCATTCAAGAAAAAACATATTTTAATTAGATATTACTTTCTAAGAGAGAAGGTTGTGGAGAATGAAGTGAAGCTTGAGTATGTGCCCACAAAGGATCATATTGCTAACATAATCACTAAGGCTCTTCCTAAGGATACTTTTGAGTATCTTCAGCAGAAGTTGGGGGTCATTTCCCCTCCTTCTTTGAACTAGATGCATAAGGTGATGCATTTATCCCTTATTTTGGATTGATGTTGGTGGCTACCTCTCATGGAGAGTAGGTATTGGTATTGAAAATTTTTGTAGATTGGTGTGTGCTCCTAAGGGGGAGTATTCAGAGTAGTAAAGGAAAGTTGTAATATCAAAGGGGGAGAATAATGCAAAGCATTTTATCCTTTTCCATTGATTTCAAAAGGGGAGTGAGAATGATGTGAAAAAGAGCAAGTTATCAGGTGGAGAAAGAATCATGTGAAGCATAATAAGTTATAATGGAGAGAGAGAATCATTTAAAGGGGGGAGTAATTAAAAAGAGAAAAGGAAACAAGTATGTTCAAAGTTGTTGCGTCTTTGATGGTTTTTCACATCATATGTTGTCATAAATGACAAAGGGGGAGATTGTTGTAAGTATGTGCAGATTGGTGGTGTCATTGATGTCAACAAACTTGTGATTTCATTGATGTCAACTGCATGTGTTGAGGAAGATTGATGTTCAAGATGAACAGTTGGTGTTGTCTATGCTTTGATTTGTTGCATTATGTTGTCATTAGTTAAGCTACTGGCATTAACCTCTGGTGTTAATTTCATAAGCTTCTATTTATGGATGTATTAATGTTGAAGATGATGTGGATGTGTCTCTGGTGCTTCGTTTCCAAGTGATTTTGAGAAAAAATTCATAAAAAGAGGAAATAGTGAGTTGCAATGTTGTTTTGGGTTACAAAGAGATGTTTTGATTTTTCTCCACATTTCTTCTAGGTTGAAGGTCTACCTATGTGATTTGGATATGTTGGTGAGAGGTGTTCAGAGGTGTTATATTCAAGAGATGGTATGACAGATCATCGTATAGTAGAAGTTGTGTTCACCAATGTATGACTATGCATTATAGAGGTGTTTGGGAAAAATATTTTTGCTTCACGTTTCTTTGTAGTTATGATTTAGGTCTTGCAATTCTGAAGGTGTTGGTAGTTTACTTCAGTCAAGAGGATTTGAGGTTTGGTGCTTTGGAAGATAGTTTTTCAAGTAACAGTGTATGGATACTGCATTTGAAACTTTGAACATTCTTCAAGTGGAATTTGTTGTGAAGGAGTTTGTTAGATTTCAGGGTGTTTGAGGAATATTCTATATCATGTTCAAGTTTTATGTGTGGTTTGCAAGTCATCTTTGGATTTGAGGAATTTTTTACTTAAAATTTTAATGGTGTTTACACCCAGGTAATGGTCAACCTGGTGTTTACACTACATGTGAAGGATAAATATTGTTTAAGGAAGCATGCGGTTGAGTGGTGTTATTGATTTAGGTCCCAATTAAGTTTTGAAGTGGTTTGCATTCACTTCTATCTACCACAGAAGTGTTTTAGCACTAACCTAATTTGAATTTATATGTTTGAGGTGCATAGCCAACCTTGGAAAGGGTTTCAAGGTTTAGGATGGTATAATTATGAGTTGAATTGTTGAAGGAGGATAAGATAGATGAGAGTGCAAAGGGTGTGATGTTCATGATGTGAATTGCAAATTTGTAAGGTGTGAAATTGAGTAGATCAATGCGAGCTTTCAAGTGATGGATTATTAGATGCAATAAGAAAAAGGTGTATGTGATCATTCAAACAAAATGTGAAGGTGTTGGAGCTATTTTGGTGGAATATTTTTTGCATTGAGATCATGTTCTTTGTGTAACATTTCTTCTCTATCTTATTTTTTTACTCCAACAGTAAGCCTTGGTTGTGAGCATTTTAGGGTAGTGTGCCCCTTCTAGTAGTGAGCCTTTGTAACTAGTTATACAACTACTTATATTGTGAGCTAATCATCATCGTGGTTTTTCCCTCCTTGTGTTTTCCACATAAATCTAGTGTTCTCCTATTTCTATTGTGTATGGTGTTAAAGTTGTTTTAGTTATTGTTATTTTCTTTTCATGTTAAACATCATAATACTTTAAGGGTTTAATATATATGAATGTGGATATGAATTTTAATGATGGTTTTGAAGATCTAAGGAACAACTGATTCACCCCCTCTCAGTTGTCTTGTTCATTTAACAATGAAAACTAATACAAATCCTAGATCTAGGGTTTGAATGGACTCCAATTTTATAAATTTAGATGTACAATGATGGGTTCACCAAAATGAAATGGAGGAAAATAATTGTCCCTAAAATGGAATGTGAAATGGGGGGTAATACACCTATCTTCCTTATTTCATTAGGAAAAATAGATCCTTTAGGGAAAGATTGACTTTCAACCCTTAAGTGAGTCAATCTTAATGGAGATCTTGTTGTTTTCCTTATGACTAAGAACGAGGTAAATCAACCTGATTTGCACTTTTGGGAGAAAAACTAAAAATAGTAAATAAAACCCAATTATGCAATATAACACTTGAAACATCAATTTAAAATATTAATCTAGCAGAATCCAAAAACTTCTGGCAGATCTATGAAAGTTATGATTTTATGCACCTATCACAAAAAGCTCCTGCTAAGTGTCCTCCTAAGACTTATTTTCCCTAGGGAGAATGGTCCTTGCTAGGCCTTTATGAAAATTCAAATTTTGGATCTATAGCCTTTGATCTGCTCTTCCTGCCTGTACTTTTCAATCCTCACTTTCA
>VDFB02356232.1:0-10099 GCA_007258455.2 Sequoia sempervirens | reverse complement strand
CACCTTTGGTATCCTTTGCATCCATTACCTTCATTTAGCTTCATCCTTTGGTCTTAAGGTCACCGTTATCCTTTGGTATTCAAGAAAATCATAAAAAAAAAAGTTAAGTTCCATATCCATTTTACATTGTCACCTTTCATTGTCATCCAAAGGTCACAAGTTTTATATGGCCCTCAATAAGTTTTCCTTATCCATCCTAATCCAAACTCAAGAACATGTCTTCGCTTTACGTTGACCTTCTTTTTATTCAAGATAAATGCCAATCCATCCTCAATCATCATTACCAATCACCCATTGTCCCAAGTCAACCATCTATCTACCCATATTACCACAAATCCATAAGCTCTAATTCTCCATCCATCTATCCTCCTTATCAAGAACCAATTAACACAACCCACACCATTAATCACCAATGAACATCCATTAATCATCCTTATCCTAACCTTGACAAGGGAAACCAAACTTCCACTAGTCCATTCCAATCCTCCACATATTATCCTAATCTACCATCCACTAATCCATTGACATCCAATCCATCTCAAACTACAATACAATCCAATAAAATCACATTCATTAATGCTCTCCAAGGACAACTAGTAAAGGAAATTATTCAACTCCTAAATGAAAACAAAGTTAGGAAATCCAATCATATTGCTAATCCTATATGATCCAACAATTTTTCACCATCATATCCTCCATTGCTTACCAATACCAAAAAATATCTAGCTATTGAAACTCCATTGTTACCATGAAAAATTATTGAGTCTATCAACAAAAATCTTATCATTTCCCAAAATAGCATTTCATTTCCTAAACCTTGGTATATACGTCCAAAGAAAAGACCAAAGTATGATTAAATGAACTCTATGATAAATCAAGATCAACTTATCCAAAAATTACCTATAGATGCTCATGATATACAATTTAATCCAATATCTAATCAAGATCCAATTCCCAATCATGTCATCCAAGTGAACTTTTGATTTTTGGTTCCTATTTACTTCTCTAGCTCTTCTAGGGGTTTTTACCTAAAAGGAGAGAGCTTAGGCCAAAAATGCTAAGGGTTCATTCAAATTATGTTATGTATGATGCTGTATGAACTAAATGAAGTGATATAAATGCAATTAAGTGATTTAAATGAATGATTATGAATGAAAAACTAAGATTTAAACTATGCTGGAAAACACACTGTGATATGCAAACAAAGAACTAAAAGATGAATGAAATGCAAAACAGAAAGAAATGTGATGAAATAGAGTGCACCTAGGAAATATTTGAGGAATATAGAATGTATTGAATTCTTTTTGAAGTTACTAAAAATCCATATGGGACTCATTTTCCCAAGGTGGCGAATTAGTCCTACTACTAGTGAAAAAGTGTCAGCAACAGGTTTCTGACTGTGGAGATCCAAAATCTAACAAAATATAGATTTCCAGTCCTAAGGTGAGACTCATTTTCCACTAGTGGAAAATCAGTCCTCTCCCAAAATTTTGAGAAATCAAGAGACAACTCTGAAAAACCAGATCTAGAAATGTCTGCTTGTTGGGTTGTCGAAGTCAATTATGTAGGAAACAGACATAAAACCTTCACCAAGCTTGAAATAGAGTTGATTTGACTTGAAGCACCTAGTATACTTGTTAACCAATCTTCAATCACCTAAATTCTTGTAAAATCTGCATACAAAGGTCTACAAACACACATGCAAGAGGGGTAAAATGGTTGAGGGTTAGCAAATAGGTGTTTTCCTTGGTCAAACCCCACTTTGGTAATCAAACCCTTAATGAAATAATGAAATGCAAGATAATGATAAACTAACAACATGCAAATGCTATCAACTTACCAAACCCTTGATGATGCAAATCTGAAGTGATGTCAATGGATGCTCCAAAGTGCTTGAATAATGCTTGATAAGATGTTGTAAGATGCTTGAATGCTTGAGATGATGTGTGAATGAATTCTTGAATGAATGGGGGTTAGAATAGATTTAAAAACACTTATTTATACAATCTTGTGCCTTAGTAACCCATTCATACCTCATCACAGGCTGGCATCAAGTGATTTTGAATAAAAACTGAAAAGGAAATTTTAAAAAAATTGAATTTGGAGCCAAGGTGGACTCATTCTCCACCTATGGCGAATGGATCCCACCTAGGACCTAAAAATGGGTGTTAAGAATTATCATGTATTTAATGTTATTTGTCAGGTTAACATTCAAATATACACTTAATTAAATTATATGATGGAATAAAGGGGTCAAATAAAGCATAAGAAAGGGGTAAATAGTTAAGTTATGACTAGAAAAGCATAAAATATTGTTACAAGACTTTACAACACTTCAAAATAGGACTTGATTAATGATGAAAAGGAGATTTTAGGTCAATTGTAATAAATATAGTCTAGAAGAGTGTAGAAATGTTTTACAACCCTTTACAAGATGTCATTATTTGAATTTTAGTACCTAAATATGCACGTTCAGGCCATGTTACATCATAAAATCAGAGAAAAATAGATCAAACACCATGGAACAAGACCTAAAAGGCCATGAAAATGAAAGGGGGCATTTTTCTATGGCACATTTAGCCCCCACTTTAGTGAGAGGATGAACATGCTTCAAACTCACACTAAAGTAGCCATGAACATTGAGAGGAGGGTTCAAATGCACTTTTTTCACAAGATGGAATGACAACGATCAAGAGGGATGATCAAGGCCCAAAGATGAAGATCCTATTGCAAACTAAGCATAAGAACAAAGGAACACACAAGTGAAAGAGAGAATCAGATGAAGCTTCAATCATCTATCCAACTAATTGTGGATTAGATCTAGGCTAAAAGAGAATGTATACTCACTTTGGGGTGACAGAACTCATGATGGTCCATCTGGTGAGAAGGCCCAAATATACTCACTCTTAGGCCACAAAACTTTTGATCATCCATAGGGTGAGAAAGCCAAAAATGTAAGATACATATGCTAGTTGGTATGCACTCACAAACAAAAAAGTGGCTATGGGGATAAGTCATGCTGCTAGGTGGGATTCCCGCTCAACCATATCAAAGTTATAGCTCCTAATAACTTTAACAAGGAGCCATAAGGAAAAAATTTAGTTCATGCTTCATGAGACAAGCAAAAGCTTTTTATTCTTAGAACTCATGAATAGAAAGCAAGGTACCACAGGCATGCAAGTTGCATTCTGTAAGGTGGAAAAAATGAAAAATGTAAAATGCAAAAATGTAAAATGTAAAATGTGAAATATGTTCAAAGGAGTCCTTTTAAGTTCATGCAAGGTCAGTCACTTAGGGAACATTGTGCCTAATGTCTCCGAGAGAGGACCAATCAAAGAATAGTATATTCACAACTTAGGGGATACAATGTGTCACATCAAGCCACCAAGAGGAATGTAAGATGCTAAGATAGATCACACTTATGAAGGAAATCACACCCAATTTCATCCACAAAGTGACAGATGCATCATATGAACGACAAGGCTACACTAGGAACCAAGAATGCAATTGAATTATGGTAATGTATGCCCCCCACTTTAAAGGAATTGTGACACACCATTCTGTGAGAAATTACTTTAAACTAGCAAAGGGAAGAAAATGCAAAAGGAAAACAAAACATGAGAGCCAACATGGAAGGCCCTATGCTAAGTCATATGTTTTGAAGTTAGGCTGTGTCATGTTAACACAAATCAAAAACAAGGAAAGATCACACCAAACACATAAGGGATCTATGGATTTCGGGTCAACATGTTCATTGCTGCAATGTTTTGATTAAAAAGCTCAGAACTATTATCATTCTCCAAAGTACATAGAACTGTAAGAAAGACAAACAGAGAGTGAAAACAAAAGAAAAATAAAGTTTGTTTTGGGTCAACATGGAAGAGACATTGCAGTCTCAATGATTTGTATCATCCCCAAAAGGAAAACACAAGCCAAAAGAAAATGAAAAGGTGAAAAAAAAAGAAAATATTTTGTGTCAACATGAAGGAGACATTTCAGTCTCAATTCCTTGCGTCATCCCAGAAAAGAAAACACAAGAAAAAGATAAAGTAAAATGAAGAAGGATCCGATTGGGTCAACATGGAAGAGACATAGGGCGTCTCTTTGCTTTGTGTCATCCCCAAAAGGAAAACACAAAACAAAAATGAAAAAGTGAAAATGCACGACATATAGAAGAATAGAGATACAAATAGAAGAAGTGTACAAAGAGAGGGAAACATCAAACACATGTTATGTGAGAACACAATACACACAAAAAAGAAAAATAAAAATAAAAGAAACATGAAAAAGGCTAGCACGACGAATGCAAGTCAACCATCTAACAAGTCATCTACCTCCCAATCATGTTTAGTGTAATGTTAGGGTGGCTGACTGTCCAAAGGAAGAATTGCAAGTTTTGAACTAGGAGTCATACCAGGTTCCTCACTGGGTTGAGAGGATTTATCATTTAAGCTCATTGTAGATGAAAATAAAGAGTTTAGGTCATTGTGTACTTCATCTATTTTGGAAATCTTTGCATCATCATCATCATCAAGATTAATGACAATGGGAGGATGAAGGGTGATGTATAAGGACAGATGTATCAAAAGTTGTGGTTGTTGGATTAGTTCATTTTGTTGTGAAGGTTGCACTAGACTATCTTGTGGTGGGTTAGGAGAAGGAGTGTAGTCATCTATTATTTTTGTCAAAGGAAGAGGTGGATTTTCATTATTTTCTTCCATTCATGACTGACGAGCGAGGAGACGACGACAACACCTATATTCCCTAGCACCGCAGTTTCATTTAATTTTGTTTTAAAGTTGTTGAGGTGTAAGAGAAGATTGAGTCATCATAGGTTCTTCTACTTTCGAAGAGGAAAGAACAGAAGAAACTGAAGAGGATGGGTCAATCACTTTCTCTTTGGCTTTATAAACTTGTTTAATGTGAGGAGGCATGATAGGAATTGTTTCATTTTCCCATGGTTGTTTAAATGATGGTGGGGAAGTGTCTAAGGGTGGTTGGTCATGAGGTTGTATGGTTTGGTCAATGTTAGACTCAATTTGAAGCATGGTTTCATCTATGATAGGAGGTGTGGAAATGGATAGAGATGTGTTACGAAGAGACAATTTGGCTATGCGTTTGGCTTTGAACTTTTGGTAGGTTATGAAAAAGAAGTCCTTCCAAGGGATGATGGGTTCCATTGGTTTAGGCCAAAAGGATTCTAAGGAAAAATTACCTTTAGAGGATAAGGGATGGTAAATTACCTTTACCACTATGGTGTATGGTAAATATTTCATTGCCATGTGGAAACTTCAAACACTTGTGAACCACCGATGGGACCGCTTTCATTGAGTAAAGCCAGGGGTGGTCTAGCCGCAAATGAAATTGGTTGAATTGTGGAATAATTGAAAATGTTACATCTAAAGTTTTAGGTCCTATCTGTAAGGAGAGTACAATCGATCTAATCATAGGGCATGCAAAACTAGTATGTGTCTTAATCCATGCTATCGGTTTATTATAATCATCTTGATATAGCTCATGTAATACTAGAAACTCCTCTATGATAACATTCTTGTGACAAGTGAGATCTATTAATATCCCATTAGCGGTATTATCATAGATTCTTCTAGCTATGTAAAGAGGACCATCATGAAGCTTTTTCAGTATGTCTTTAGTAGAAAAAATGATATCAAGAGATTTATTGTTTTGGCCCTTATGAGGGATAACGTTTATTGCACCTACAAGTTTATCCATAGGACTAACTTGGGTAATAGTTGGAGCTATATCAGGTTTTTCACTATCTATATCAACATTCATTATATCAGTGTTTGAAGGTTCACTAGCCTTGAAAAAGGAAATATTATGTTTAGGCATGGGGTTGGTGAAAATTTGTAAATTCTAGTTAGGGGATGCAATAGACTAATTGCCTTGATCATTAACACCTGCAATGGACAAATGGTCTGAATCAATGAGGTCTTGAACTAAATGTTTTAGATGCTTGTAGTGTTCAGTATCATGTCCATTTTGGCAATTAAAATGATAATAAGCATTAGGTTTGAAGGTGGGTGGTAATGGCTAGTTTGGATCAAGTGATTTAATGGATGGAAAAGTGAGTATGTGTTGTTGAAGTAATTGGTTCATTGTGTTATGAAGGGTATCAGGTAAGGGAGTAAATTGTCTTCAGGTCCCCATAGGTATAAGGTACTACTACTTTAACAACTGCCACTTGATTTGAAACTGGTTGATTTGGTTGTAGTTGTGGTTGAGGTAGATTGAACTACAAAAATCCTTTATTTGGTTTCAAAAATTCTAATTTTTGGTTTGATTGTTGCGTTTAGGCTTATCATCTCGATTAGAAGTGGACTTTGAATCACGACTTGAAACTGAGTTATGTTATTCACACAAGGTGGTACATAAATGCATAAATGAAGGGAATTTCATCATAGTTAGCTTATCCTGAAGGTTTTTGTGCAAGTTTTCAATAAGCATCTTTTGCAGATGTGCATCAGGAATCTTAACATCAATTTGAGCATACAAAGATTGGTATCGTGAAATGAAATAAGTTACTTTTTCATATGTGTGTTTTATACATCGCACGAGGTCAGCCATCATATTTTTAAGGTTCATCTGAACTTGAAAGTGACTTATGAAAGCATCCACCAATTCATTGAAGGAGTGGATGGAATGATTGGGAAAGTTGGAAAATCACTCTAATGTAGTATCTTTCAAGGTCCTTTGAAAAAAATTGGCTAATAGTTTATCATCAAGGAAAAAATCACTACATAAAGTTGTATAAGCATTAACATGGTTGATAGGGTCTCCTTAACCTCCATATTTATCAAACTGAGGCATTCATATCCCTTGTAGCATTAGGGTATGTAATATTTCTAAAGATAAGGGGATGCTACGAACATGATATGTGGGTGGAGTGGTTTGACCTTCGCTAATGGTGGAAATTTGGTATTACATGGAAGAAATAGTGTTAAGGAGTTATGTAAGAATAGGGTTGGGGTAAGTGGTTTGAGGTGGAAGGGAAAATAGTGGAGTGTACATGATGTTAGGGGAAGTGAAAGGAATACTAAGAGGGGTGAAGGTAATGGAAGGGACTTGTGATGCCACAAGAGAAATAGGAATGCTAGGTGGAATTGGGAAAGAAGTGGCCACATAATTAACCTAGTGCATAGTTGTGGTGACTTTTGGATTGGTATAAGTTGGTATGGATGTTATGGTTGAGGCGGGGGCAACTTGAGGTCCTCCTTGGCTTACAAGAATGTTTACAGATTGGGTATTAGAAGAGGCATGTTTATTGTAAATCTCAAAAAAATTCTTCATAACTTGCAAGCCATCATCACTTTCAATCTAACGTTGAAGGTTTGCAATTATGGGTATGGCGATGGTGGAAATTTTTTCAAGGGACAAGTCTTGTTGTAAATGTGCAAAATCCTCATGAATATTAATGACCTCTTCTTGCAAGAGGGAGTTGTTTTGGGTGTCAACATTCATTGGATGGAAAGATGAAGGCATAGAAATGGTATTGTCAATTCCTAATGCACAATTGTTCATACTAGGAGTAGGAGCTCTTGAGATCCCAAGGTCCACAAGGAAAGTGGTATCGTAGGAATCTAGGAGTATAGAACTTCGTCTCACTAGAGTATTATCAATGGGGAACCAAAAAATCATAGAAGTACCACAAAAGATAGGGTGAATGAAAATACAAAGTAATATAGGAGTTCTAAATGAAAATAATAGAAATTCTACTAATTGTAACCAACAAGTAACTACAGAAAACATAAATTAGGAAAATTCCATTAAAAATGTAGTTGAAAAAGTGTAGAGTGGATGATTCGCCCAGGGTCGCGAATGAGTCCAAGTATGATAATTTTTTGTGCTTTTCAAAATTTTTAAAATGAATCTAATTCTATTTAGAATTCCATTAAGGATGCAGAATGTAGATTTTTAGTTTTTTCAATGATATGCAATGCAAAAATGAAATCTAAACAAAGCTTTCACTAGTGCAATATGAGAAGTCCTAGAATGCAAAAATAAAACAATATGCTAATTGAATGTTAATGCAAATGTAATCTAGAATGCAATATGAAAATGAAATCAGGCGTACAAAGTGTTCAAAATGTAGGACCACCAAAATGAACCATCAATTTTTGGTTCCTATGTACTTCTCTAGCTCTTCTAGGGTTTTTCACCTAAACGGAGAGAGCTTAGGAAAAAAATACTAAGGGTTCATTCAAATTATGTTGTGTGATGTTTTATGAACTAAATGAAGTGATCTAAATGCAAGTAAATGATTTAAATAAATGATTATGAATGCAAAACTAAGATTTAAACTATGATGGAAAACACATTGTGATATGCAAACAATAAACTAAAAGATGAATGAAATGCAAAATGGAAAGAAATGAGATGAAAAAGAGTGCACCTAGGAAAGATTTGAGGAATTTGGAATGTCTTGAATGTTGTATGAAGTTACTGAAAGTCCACAATGGGACTCATTCACTTAGGGTGGCGAATTAGTCCTGCTACTGGTGAAAAAGTGTCGAGAATAGGTTTTTGATTGTCGAGATCTACAATATGAAAAAATCTAGATTTTCAGTCTTAAGGTGGGACTCATTTTCCACTAGTGGTGAATTAGTCCTCTCCCAAAATTCTAAAAAATTAGGAGACAACTTTGCAACACCAGATCTAGAAATCTTTGCTTGTCAGGTTGTCGAAGTCAATTCTATAGGAAAAAATCAAAAAACCTTCTCCAAGCTTGAAATAGAGTTGATTTGACTTGAAGCACCTAGTTGACTTGTTAACCAATCTTAAATCACATAAATGCTTGTAAAATTTGCTTACAAAGGTCTACAAACACACATGCAAGAGGGGGAAAATGGTTGAGGGTTAGCGAATAGGGGTTTGCCTTGGGCAAACCCCACTTTGGTAATCAAACCCTTAATGAAATAATGAAATGCAAGAGAATGATAAACTGACAACATGAAAATGCTATCAACTTACCAAACCTTTGATGATGTAAATCTAAAGTAATGTTAATGGATGCTCCAAAGTGCTTGAATAATGCTTGAGAAGATGTTGTAAGATGCTTGAATGCTTGAGATGATGTGTGAATGAATGCTTGAATGAATGGGGGTTAAAATGAATCTAAAAAAACTTATTTATACAATCTTGTGCCTTAGTAACCCATTCATACCTCATCACAAGCTGACATCAAGTGATTTTGAATAAAAATCCAAAAGGAAGTTTTAAAATTTTTGAATTTGCAGCCAAGGGGGACTCATTTGCCACCCATGGAAAATGGGTCCCACCTAGGATTTGAAAATGATTGTTGGGAATTATCTTATATTTGGGCATGTGCAGGATCATGGTATGCCAAAAAGTGGCAATGGAGAAAAAAATACGTGTTTCTACGACTCAAAAATGCGAAAATGGTGAGTTGACTTTTTGGAGCTGGGGTGACTACCGAGGCAGAGGGAAAACTTAGTTTTAGGAATCGGGAAATCGGATATATCCGATTTGGATCGGATATCCGATTTTGTTGAAGTATATGAAAAACACTCATTTCGATCCAGACAAAGGGAAACTTAGTTCTGGGAATCGGATATCCGATCCAAATCAGATATCCGATTTTGTTAAGTATATATATAAAAAAAGGCCCACGACCAACAGTCATTCTCATTTGTTTTCGGCTCATCGGCGGCGGGCGCACAGTGGAGAGTGAAATCTGATATCCGATTTGGATTCCATCTCTAACAGGTAAAGTTCTTTATTTTTTATCAAATTTTCAATTAGATTTGTTTATTTTTAGTTGATTTTTTTCAAAATATTGTTTTTTGGTAGAAAAACTTTTTTGGTAGATTTACAAAAAACCATAAAAAATTGAAGAAAAATAGTAAGAAACTACTTTTTTAAAAAATGTAATGGCATTTCCATAGCATACAGACATTGAGAGCAAATAAAATACAAAGTTCAATCCATGAATTATAGAAAATAGATTTTTGTTGGTTATATTCATATCGCTGATTACATTGCACAAAAACATACCACAACTGCATAAATATCAAATGGTGACGCTTGTCGATGCTACCACATTTTTCATACATGTCTA
>VDFB02356231.1:0-24391 GCA_007258455.2 Sequoia sempervirens | reverse complement strand
TTGATGGTTTGAGGCAAAGTGCTCCAAATTTGAAGCATTGATAGTTAATCCTTAGGTTCTTGGGCCTTCTAGATGTGATGGAAGGGTCATATTCAACTCAAAATGCTCAAAATTTATACCTACCTTATGGATACGACAACCACCTTCCAACTTCAAACCCTTGTAGATTTGGTCTCACATGTCTAATTTGGACAAATAAAAGGATAAAATGACTTTCTTGGGTACACTTAACTCAATGGTGAGGATTATTTACACTAGTATGCTCCAAAATGAACTCATAATACAAAGTCACAAAGAGAACCCCCAAAAGGTATTTCTACCAAGTTTTTTTAATTATTTAGGCCATCATTTGATGCAAGCGAAGGGAATACTCAAAATTTTAAGATCCATAAAGATCTACACTCGAAATCTCCCAAAAATAATAGCCAAAGGCTCTTAAAATGCTCTAATACCAATTAAGATTTGGCTATGGACATAGCCACCCAAGATGTAGAGGTATAATGGAAAGCAAAATGAAATGAGAAGATAAATATGAAAATAATAAATCATTTTCCTATCAAGAATGCAAATATAATGATCATGTACAATACATGAGAGGCATGAGAGGCCCTTGGTTATATAGGCCAAGGTGAGACATAGGACTACATAATATTATGGAAAGTATGTTAATTATATGATATTGGATATAAATTGATAAGTATCCTATGTGTACCTTAAGTAAATATAACTAGACTAGTGTGAATAAGACCTAGGAGGTAAAAACCAACTATGTAATATCCCTTTTTCAAACCAACACTTTTATGGTTCAACCTTGAGAGCTTGAGTTGTATGAGACCATGCAAACTCAAAATTTGGCCCTCAAGATGCACTTTGCATTCAACACATATTGCTTGGTCTTAACACTTGTCATTGTTGTCCAACCTTACATTTTAGACTTGTAGGTCAAGATTATAATCCTAGGTTCACACTTCATACTAGTTTCTCAACCTTCAACTTACAATTGGTATCATTCAACTTGAGATCAAGACTCTGCTTCACCTTTTATTCCTAGGTCCTTTTGAGCCTTTGGTTCTATATTATTTGATCATCTCAAGACTTGAGGCTCAAAAAGACTCAAATAAAAGGGAAAAATTCAGCACACCACATGAAATTTAAAGTTTAGCGTTAATGTTACACTATGAAAGAACAAGAAAAGTTTGAAATTGACACCAACAATGTTCTAAATTTTAGTCTTCGAAGTCCAAAACACAACCTACACAATTGTAGAATTCCAAAACAAGATTGATCCCCTACACACTTTCAACTTAGTGTTTAGGGTCTCATGTGCAAAAATCATTTGAGCTATCAAAATAATTGTGTAAGACATGGACAAGAAGATAACATCGTATGATTACATGGGGCATAGCTCCCCATTTTGGTATGTTGCTTTAAAATAATATAGGAAAAATGCTCTCAAGTACACATGGGGTCTATGTTAGGAATCACAAACCTCCAAACACACTCAAAAGTTGTCCAAGCCCATGCAATATGTAGACCCCTCTCAACAACATCAAGAAATAAACTAAAAAATTCAAAGGAGAACAATCCAAGGAGATGAAAACATAACTTGCCAACATGACATCAATAGCATATAGATCTGGGCTAAGTGAATCCCAAAAATGATTATAGGATTTAACCAAACAATAATAATAATGCATGCTTATGATTACATTTTATAAGCTAAAAGACAATTTATAAAACCCATATACAAGATTCTAAATCTGATCAAAAATTTTCCATAATATTGATTGGATTACATCATCTCCCAAGGATGAAATTTAATACTATATACTATGGTTTGATAACATAATATACATTTTACAAAGACATATAGGGTCCTAATTTAATACATTTACTATGAGCCATTAATTGATTATGATCCGAATTGAAGATCTATGAAGTCTATACATGTTCTCCACGTTGCTCCTAGAATTTGTGAGCTTCCCCAATTGGGTTCATGCCACCATACAATGTGGAACCTTCAAGCCCACCACATAAATTAGGAAATAATTGATCCAGCATGCCAAAATACTCTAAATACACATGAGGTTGTGCCAAACAATAATATTCATCTAAAGCATGGTCCAAATAAAATCATCAACAACATTTAGGAATAGTAAAAATGATAGGATAAGGTGACATTAACTCTATAATCCTATGTCATTTGTATATCTCCACGTTCCTTGGAATGTGTTCTAGGGGACATGAGAGAAAAATATTAAATTTTGGCATGTTGTAGTTAATTTTAAAGAGAGAATTTAATTTTGATGGAGGTTACACATCAAATATGGATAAGGAATCTTTCCTAGGCATCCAAAATGGAATATGAAAGGTCTTGGATGGGGGCCCCAAGATTGGAGAAGAAAAGGTGTATGCCAGTATTCCATCAAGGATCAAAAATGTCATCAGAGCATCTAGAAAGAAAGGAGTTGGATAGGCTATGGGTTAGGAACTCATGTGGGAGTCTTGAATTTCCAATTAATATTTTATTATGTCTTTTGGCTGTCCAAGAAGAGGGGCATGGGTTTTTGCAGGTGGTTTTGTGCCTCTTATTTTGGTTTACCATTCGTTGTTTTATCTCCCACAATTTCTATAAATTGGAGCCATGGGATAGTAGTTTAATATTGAGTTCTTGCAGATAATAGGGTGTTGTTGGGTTGATCAAAGATCAGTAGTGAAGTTTATTATTATGTACTCTCATTGGAATATTAATAATATACTTACCCTCTTTTCTTGTGTGGAGTTTTTTCCCGAAAGGGTTTCTCCACGTAAATCTGGTGTCACATTTTATTTTTTGATTTATATATTGTGATGTATGTTGCAATCATGCATGTTTATTTCTAATTTGGTAATCTGATTTTTAGATCTGAATTCACTTTCATAAGTTCATATTGTAGCTTTCCTTCACCTTGTTTTTCAACAAAAAATCCAACATCTAATGCATACACACATCAAATACATCATCATATTATTACACCAAGAAAGTACATATGAAGAGATCATCCAACATAAAATTCATAAACTATAAACATTATGTGAGGCATAAGATATAATCAAACAAAAGGTTGGGGAGAAATACCAATCCACACATTCAAAAGTTCATAACCATTCATGCAAGAACTCATCAAAAAATCATGCAAGACAGATCACATCCACTACCCAATGTATTCACATTTTCAAATGTATTTTAAAAAATAATACACTAAACAAACATGTATGAGGAGAAACATCACCACACTCCCAATCACTTGAGAAATCATCCAAGCACAAGATGAATACATATGTGGAAATGGGAAAAGAACACCAATCCCACATAAGAAAGAGATATCAAGCTCCCATTAAAGAGGAATTCATGAGAAAAAGGAAGGTAGGTGTTGAACACTTCTATATTATCCATGCTACACACTTTATTTTTCATCCAACATACATATGAGAGAAACAAACTCCAACCAAGTATACACAAGATAATTACAACAATGCATGAATCACCAAGATTGCACACTTGAGGATTACCAACCATCCATGCATGCACCCACTACATCTAAGTACACTAAAAAACTAACAAGAAAACATGCACACATATTTAACCACATCAAAATTCATACACAAAGGGATACCAACATTATCACATTGGAAGGAAGGTACAAGAATTATTACTATTACCATTTTCCCCTATTAAATCACCTTAGACATAAAGTTTTAATGAGCTTTCCCTTTTATCTGCTCTTGGACCTTGAAAGTTCTGTTGAAAAATGTGTGGAGTCTGCTGCCTTAAATCCCAATGAACCCACTCCTCTGCCACTTCACCAGGGTCTTATCCTAAGACTCTACCACTTTCATCTGGCTTTATGCCCTTCGAAACCCATTTCGATTGTCTGCATTGAAGAAATTGAGCCACCTAATGAGATGAACTTATCTCTGATTGAATCCAAAGGCCCCACCAAGAAAAGCCACCCTGTCCCTGAGGATGCCCAAAAACCCAAAAATGCTATCAAAAAACTCAAGGGTGTTGAGGGAGCTGCCAAAACCTATGTGGCAGTGAGCCTATGTGATCTCAAGTCTACCCTTGCGAAGACTCCTAGCAAGGCTGGGCTGAAAAAGAAAAGTAAGCAGGATAAGGTGCCTCTGAATAAAGGGAAAAATGTCATGAGCAAGGATTCGTTGGGTGATACGGTGGTGGCAAAGATTGTGGTTGTGGGTTGTGATACCATTATTTTGCGTTCAGGTAGATTGGCGAAGAACATAAAGAAAATGTTGGTTAGAGACCTGGACACTGAAGAGGAGTTGTTGGACAACAGAGATAGCAGAGTGGAAGAGGTGTCAGAAGGTGATGAAGAGGTGAAAATTAGTGGTCCCCCTTCCATTCTTGACAAGAGTAAAGCTCAAAAGGAGGTGTCTGCTTCTCACTCTTAAAAACCATTAGGGTTTGAGCAGAATGATCCTGACTATACTATGGGCAGAGGTGAGCTAGAAGTGTTGAAAAAAAGAATGGAAAACATGGACAAAAAATTCAATGGTTTGACTCGTTTCATGGTCAAATTAGTTCACTGTGTTACTAGTACCCTATTTTTCGTCATGAAAGAAGAGATGGAGATGAAGAAGGCTGAAGACCACTAGGAGTGGATTGGTGATGATTTGGTTCAGCTTCTGTCGAAGAATTGAGAGAACACCAACTAGTCTGTTGCTGGTCTGCTGTTGGATAGTGTGTTGTTTATCTGCGTCTATTTTTGGTTAAGTGTTTTTTTTGTTGCTTTTTTATTTGGACTCTATTGACCCTTGTGGCTCCTTGTGAAGGGTACAACACCCTATAAATGTTGCTTACTTTACCGAAAACATTGTCACCCATGGGGCAAATATAAACAAGGTAAATGAGGCACACCAATTTAAGAAAAATGAGATCACAATCAAATATTTGATATGAAAATATAAAACAAGGCATACATATAACTATAGATTTTCCCATCCCATTCCATGCCTTAGTATATCCCCACACTTAATATATCCATAAGCAATAGAGAATTTCAACAATAAATAAACAAGTATTTTCCAATTTGGGGGTTTTTAAATGTAAATTTTCAAACATCAAATTTCAAAAATATAAACAAACCCTTTTGAATCCAAGGGTATGGAAATCACTCTTTTCCACTCACATTTAAATTTTGGGATAATTTTTCCATAGTTTCAACATAATTTACCATTAAAAAAACATATAAATGAGGTGATTCAACAATCTTCCTCAAGAAATTTTCCCATTTAAATTCAACACAACTAATTAATGTATGCATGACATAAAAGCAATAATTCTTCAAGAATAAGAGGAAGAATAAAACCCTACCTCTCATCCAAAACCATAAAACAACAAAGAGGAGTGGTTGTCCAAAGGACAACTCCCTTCACCATCCTGTGAAATAAAATCATCCAAAAATATCCTTCTAAGATCCGTAATCACACCTCCAAAGTTCCCCTTCTAGTGCAACCCTGAAAACAATGCAAGAGAAAAAAGAGAGGGGGAGAGAGAGATATTATTCAAAGAAAGAATGAATAATAAAATTCAAACCTTTCCACTTTTTTCTAAATTTGTAATACCCCATTTTGGGCATTTTCTCCATTTTAATAACTTACATTTATTTTTTGTTTTTCCTTTCTATTGATATTGGCCAATGTGACTTAAACATATGCACAACTATTTCCTTTTGAAAACCACAAACAAATACAATATGCCAAAGGTATGCATGTTAGGTGTAATACACACATAACTTTTTGACTAAGATGTAACTTATTAGTCCATGCAATGATATTAAGAGTATATTGTGGAAACATAACTTACACTATAAAATTTTCCAATCTAAAATTTATTTCCTAGCACATAATTTTATGAAAATTAATTAAATAAAATAAATCATAAAAATTTAATGAAAAATAATTAACTTAAATTTCCAAAATCAAGCAAATCATAGACAATGATTAAATAACATAAATCATAGGACTCAACCTATTGTGGTAACATGCAAACACCATTTTGGGTCTACAAATGACTCACTAATATGGAATTTATTGATTCACATTTAGGCTCAATAGGCCATACAAGGCACATCTCAAAGCTCAACTTCAAGTAAGAAGAGGTCAAATAAAATAAAATATATTTACATGTTTACCCAACTTGATTATCTTCAAATAATCACTTTTGGTGAAAGTTGCTCCTATACTCTAAAGGAAATCATCAATCACACCAATTCAATATAGAATGTAAAATGTAAAATAGTATATAACCACAAATGAGATAATATTAGAATCCACAACTAACTAAAAATCATCTAACATTAGTATGATTTAGATATATCAATGTACAGTAGTTAATCCCATTGTTGAACTCAATGACCACATGTAATATCACATATCATAAAAAATAGTGAGGCTAGGACATGACTAAGTCCAAGCATCAACCAATCCACACTTGCATGAACATCCTACAAACGTGAGAAATGCATCAAATTTGATAATGGAGGTCATATTTGAAGCCACATAAATCGACCAAAGTAGATGTAATCTAGTAAGGCACACATTCATCCTACAGTGACATTATATTGAGATCACCTCATCAAAAATTGATCTGTAATTAAAGGGCTACAAATAATTTGCACTTTACTCTCAACTACAAGATTTTATCTTGATCCAACAAAAATTACGTGGTTATGAATCTTAACAGTTGAATTACGATAAATAAAGTTCACTTATACTTTATCCAGATTCAAGAGACATAAACTAACTATTTAATTATCATAAATAGGAAACTCAAAGAATCAAAATACTGAAAGAATTATGAGACAAAGAAGAAATAGAGAGATCACGCTTGATAACGGAAGTTCGCTCAATTTGAGCTACATCTCTGGGTCTGCTTCTCAATGTTGGATCGCTTTATTGATATCGCCAAGCAAAAGCCTTCTTACAATATCAAGCTCCAAAAAAACTCGCATAAAACTCCTCACAGTCTCTCACTCTCAATTTTACAATTTTTGGTGTACAAAAACACCTTGTAAATACTCCCCCAAACACTCTCCAAAGTTTTCTTACAAAGGCATAAAAATTCCCTCCAACACCTAGTTCTCTCAAAAGCACATGGTTGAAAATCAAACACCTACACCCCCTTTTATACATAAAAAATTGCCTTAATAAGGCTCAACCATCAAAACAAATAAATAACCTTCATCTCCCATTTATAAGCCCTTATGGGTTTTTATGGTTTTTTCGCAATATTCAATTGTTGGGTTGTTATTAACCATATAATTATTTTTGGGCTTAACAAGTGTTTAAAAGAATCACCACCCCTTATAATAACATTAAAATCCTTTTAAATAATTCCTAACCCCCTTAAAAATATTATAATTGAAATATGAAAAAGGTGGTTAAAGGGGTTAATTTGTTGAAATATAGGTTTACGGGTTTTTTCTCTCCTTGTTTTATGGGCAAGGCAAGAGGATTTTAGGGATAAAATCCCACCAAATCCTCTCTTTTTAAATTTGTTTTTTTTTAAAACCATACATTTTTTTTTCTTTAATAATTATGGTTTAATATATATTTATGCCAACTCACCACTCCTGCCACATCATCTGCCACGTCCTGCCAAGTGTCAATTTTTGGTGATGCCACGTCACCACTTTGACCAAGTTTGATTGCAACTTTGACTGGTCATAACTTCCACATACAGACTCGGATTTGGTCCATTTAAAATGCGTTGGAAAGCTCTCATCAAGCTCTATGTGATGGAGCTAGTAGAGAATGTTCCATGATCATCAATTTTTCTGTTTGACCAGCTTTGACCACATGTTGACCAAATTTTGACCGAGCATATCTCTCACATACAGTCTCCTTTTGACGTGATTCAAATTGCATCAGGACCATGTCGGCGAGCTCTTCAATCTAAGACCAATTTAATTTGATTCAAAGACTGTGAAATTTTTGAGGTTTTTGGATCCTCTTGGATCATTCCTCCTAATTGAGAAGCTTTTGGACTGCCAAAAGTTTGATTTTACACAACATTTAAGTGAGGGCATTGTCGCCTCACTTTCCCACTATCACCTGTCCACCTTGCTGGAATTTTGAACATTTGTCCCATCACAACCAAGATGAAAAATGAGATAGCATTGCTTTTACAATCAATCATTCCTTCAACTTTATATTCATCAATATTCATTGTCCCATCCACTATCCACATAGAACTAGCTAATAGAATAATAAGCAACAGTACTGAATACAATGATGTGAAAGAGAAAGTATCAACGTGTCGGATCTCTTGAACAAGAACATCATTAGAAAATGAATCATTCAAACCCTCTTTTACCACCTTTGGTTGAAGGCTTAAATGTTCTTGCAATTGATCCTCACATTGTGCTATCCATGACACCTTCATGATTATAAATTATTTCATTTGCATGCTTAATATCACTAGCTATTGCAGAAATGAGGGTTAATGCATTGCTTGCATTCACAATCATCTTCAAACGCCCTATGTTTACAACAGATCTATCATTCTTCATGTGATGAGTTTTCACAATGAATTCAATTCCATCCTTAAACAAATGATACCTGTTATGTTCCCTGTAGAAAATGGCCTTTTTGTCATACAAATAAGGACTTCCCAAAACCATCCCATAGATGTCAAGCAAAATTACATCTAACTCTACCTCATCTATAAACTTGGATGTGATTGCAAATCGAAGTTTACATTGTTTTGACACATGTAATCGAGCATTATCATGCACCTAACCCAATGGATATGGTTTAGGATGAGGTGTTGTTTTTAATCCCAATTGCCTAACAACTTGTTTAGAGATTAGATTCACCTGTGATCCACTATCTATGAGTGTATCAATCTTATTTTATTTTGCAATAGCCCTTATATGAAACAATTCATTCCTTTTACTTTCAACAGGTGCTTCATTACACTTTACAGAAGAAGCATGGGAAATAGTATTGACAACAGGAATGTTACCTTTTATACCCACTACTGTGATCTTGGTTTCATCATCTGAATCTGATCTGAGATCATGCACGATAGCTATGGTCTTTTGCTTACCCTTGCAATCCTTGAACCACTTTGGCTTCTGATCGGGATGTAATTTCCAACATCTTGCATCTTTGTGCCCTTCCTTCTTGCAATGTGAGCAATACGGCTTCTCGTCCTCTTTCTTTATAGTAGTTGTTCACTGTGATTTCTCTTTCCCTTTCTTGCTTCCTTTCTGCTTACTAGATTCCATCAATAGATTGTCATGGCTATTCCTTGAGCTTGTTTCTAAATGGATAGCTTGCACACTAACTTCATCAATGTTAGTTGGATTAAACATAAGTATGGTATGTTTCAAACTCTCATGTAATCCACCTATATACTTTAACAAAGTTTCTTATGTGTATAAAGGAATACGCAAAATTAAAGCCCTCTTCCTAAACTCCTGTGTATATTCTTGCACACTTTGTCCTTTCTCTTGCCTTAATGATTGCCAATTCATCATTGCTTTTTGCATGTGCCCTAACGGATAAAATTGGGTTTTAAGTGCAGCTGTAAAATCAAACCAAGAAGAAATGATTTTATCGTATCGGCTAATATCTTCCTGAGTCTTACTTTCCCACTAGATTAGCGATGTGCCTCCCAGGAAAAGAGTGGCTAACTGGATCTTTGAAGCATCATTAGTGAAATTTTGTACCTTGCAATAAACTTCAACTTGTTTGATCCAATTATCGAGTTTCTCTGCATCCAATTCTCCATTATAGATTGGAAAATCAAATTTAACATCAAGTTTCAACAAAGGTGTATTAGATCTAGACTGTACAAGTTGTTTCTTCTTAGAAGAGTTAGACAAAGAGGAAGAAGAGGATGAAGAAGATGAAGAGGACAAAGATAAAGGTTCAGGAGGGTCACTACCACCTCCTACTCCTTTACCTTTGTCATCTTTCAACGAGGATTCAACTTCCTCCTTTTTGTTCTTGAGTTCCTTTTTCCTCTATCGCTCTTGCCTCTCTTGGAAAAGAACTTCCACCATAGCCTTCATTTCGAGAAATGCTTTCTAGAAAACTTTCTCATCAAGCTCTATAGGACTTTGTTCAGCTGCCATCTCTGCTCATGAAAAATTCCTTCATTTTTCGATCTCAGGATTGAACTCGGTAAGTGCACCTTCTTCTTGCTTCAATTTCAACCTGGTTAACATTCACCACTTGCAATTTTCCTGTTAAACTGTTTTGATACCAACTTGATCTGTAATTAAAGGGCTACAAATAATTTGCACTTTACTCTCAACTACATATTTTATCTCGATCCAACAAAATTACGTTGTTATGAATCTTAACCATTGAATTACGATAAATAAAGTTCACTTATACTTTATCCGGATTCAAGAGACATAAACTAACTATTTAATTATCATAAATAGGAAACTCAAAGAATCAAAATACTGAAAGAATTATGAGATAGAGAAGAAATAGAGAGATCACACTTGATAACGGAGTTCGCTCAATTTGAGCTATGTCTTCAAGTCCACTTCTCAATGTTGGACTGCTTTATTGATATCGCCAAGCAAAAGCCTTCTTACAATATCAAGCTCCAAAAAAATTCACATAAAACTCCTCACAATCTCTCACTCTCAATTTTACAATTTTTGGTGTACAAAAACACCTTGTAAATTCTCCTCCAAACACTCTCCAAAGTTTTCTTACAAAGGCATAAAAATTCCCTCCAACACCTAGTTCTCTCAAAAGCACATGGTTGAAAATCAAACACCTACACCCCCTTTTATACATAAAAAATTGCTTTAATAAGGCTCAACCATCAAAAATAAATAAATGACCATCTCCCGTTTATAAGCCCTTATGGGTTTTATGGTTTTTCTGCAATATTCATTTGTTGGGTTGTTATTAACCATATAATTATTTTCGGGCTTAACAAGTGTTTAAAAGAATCGCCACCCCTTATAATAACATTAAAATCCTTTCAAATAATTCCTAACCCCCTTAAAAATATTATAATTCGTTGAAATATGAAAAAGGTGGTTAAAGGGGTTAATTTGTTGAAATATAGGTTTACGGGTTTTTTCTCTCCTTGTTTTATGGGCAAGGCAAGAGGATTTTAGGGGATAAAATCCCACTAAATCCTCTCTTTTTAAATTTCTTTTTTAAAAAAAAACTATACATGTTTTTTCTTCTTTAATAATTATGGTTTAATATATATTTATGTCAACTCACCACTCCTGCCACATCATCTGCCACGTCCTGCCAAGTGTCAATTTTTGGTGATGCCACGTCACCACTTTGACCAAGTTTGACTGCAACTTTGACTGGTCATAACTTCCACATACGGACTCAGATTTGGTCCGTTTAAAATGCGTTGGAAAGCTCTCGTCAAGCTCTATGTGATGGAACTAGTAGAGAAATGTTCCATGATCATCAATTTTTTGTTTGACCAGCTTTGACCACATGTTGACCAAATTTTGACCGAGCATATCTCTTGCATACAATCTCCTTTTGACATGATTCAAATTGCATCGAGACCATGTCGACGAGATCTTCAATTTGAGACCACTTTCGTCTGATTCTGAGACTGTTAAATTTTTGAGGTTTTTGGATCCTCCTCAATCAAAAACTTTAACCCAATCATAGAAAAGTTATCACAACATGAGAGTTAATACCTGTGGGTGGGCACTATAATGGATAGAGTCAAATAATCCATCTGATCCATCTATTGCGAGGTTAAAGATAAATATCGACCCATAGGGGTTGTCATTGATCAATGATGACACCATCAACTTCATAGGCCTTTACATGTAGCTACCTATATCTTAAATCTAACATTCTAATCCTACTTAGATTTCAAGGTAGATGAGAAGGTTTTGAGTAGGCTCTACATAGTCAGAGAACATATCCAAAACTTGTTTGTTAACTTGAAGCGAAGATCTTCTCTAAGATTGAGAACTATAAACCAATATAAGGGGACCTCTTTGTACAAGATATATAAGGTATCTTGGATGATATTGCAACAAGGTAAAATTCTATGAAGGGAATTTACTTTTATTCTTTTTGTTGATATTGAAACTTGAAGTGAAACAATGATATTAAGTTTTTTTTTTAGATGTACAGTAGGAGAGATTCAATGCTAAGATGCCAAATTTTCAAAGCATTGTAACTCATGTATTGAGTCAACCATGTGGTGCTTCAAGGAACAAGTAGGATTAAAGCATATTTGAGCATATATAATCTAAAAGGTACAAAAAATTATTATTGTAACGTTGAATGATATTGTTTCTATTCATTACAACATTTGCCTCCATCACAAGAAAATTCTAAGCATCAACTTATCTCCCATCACTCAAGGGTGTTGATTGATAATCAAACTAGATCACCAAGGTTAAGGATCGTGTCTTCATTGAGGAGGACCTTGCATGGGTTGATCAAGTAGATCTAGACACAAAGATAGTTGCTTTGGAATAGGAGTAAATAACACAAATAAACCCCTTGAATGATGGTGTCACTAATACAAACATATATCATAGCTACATTATCATCAATGAACTATCTTAGACAGTCACTTAGAACTTATAATACAACTACCTATATTGAGACAAGTGATGTAAGCTTCCTTATATCATAATTAAATTGTTAGATTTGATATATTTTTTAAATATCATAAATTTCATAGTCCATAAATTTATATACACTTAACAATTTTTATGTTTAAAAATAATTTCTTTTAACAAAAAATGGTTTTTATATTCTTATAATTAGTAGTACTTGCACTTAAAGAAGGTGCAAGGATTACGGCGATAGAAAACTATATGTATCCTAATTTGTTAGAGAGCATGTATTTGTAATGGGTGTGTATGGATGTCATGTGTTACAAATTCTAGTTGCATGTGGCTAAATTAAATAATTAATAATAAGTGTTAAATAATAGAATTAAATATATTTAGACAAATCTAGATTTTTTCCTTAAAGAAAGTAAGTATTATCTAATTTTGAAATATTTGCATGCAAATTTCAAATATAAAGTAATACAAATAAAAAAAGAAAGTTACTATCAAATTGGCAAAAAACACTCCAAATGGAAATAGAATGTTCCCATTGGTTTTTATGTGATAAGTGAGATTTTGGAGGCTTTTACCAATAAACGACAATTGATTTACCAACAAAAACTTGTTTTTCGACGACTCAATGGTGGTTTGCAAGCATGAGACTTGTTTAGGCTCAAATCTCACACTTTATGTAGCCTATCGGCCAAATATATAACTAGCACTTGCACTAAAGGAGGTTCAAGGATTACACCAATAGAAAACTTATACAATTAATAATAAATGATAAATAATGATATAAAATAAACTTAGACAAATCTAGATTTTTTCCTTAAAGAAATTAAGTATTATATGATTATGAAATATTTGCATACAAATTTAAAACATAAAGCAATGCAAATGAAAAACGAAAGTTGCCATCAAATTGATAAAAAACATTGCAAACGGAAATAGAATGTTTTCATCAGTTGTCAAATCAATATTTATCTAGGTTTTATATGATAAGTGAGATTTTGGAGGCTTTTACCATTAAATGGCAGCTGAAACTTGTTTTGACTACTCCACAGACATGAGACTTATTTGAGGCTCAAATCTCAACTATATGTAGCCTATCAGCTAATTATATATGTTGAAATAAATTTTATTTCAACATGTTTAATATTTGTTTATTGAAACATGCATAATAAAAACTTTAATTTCCTCAATGGTTTTTTCAATTTATCAAAGCTTTAACAAGACTTAATGTAGTCAGATTGAAAAACTAAATGAAGCCTGGAATTGTGGGCTTAAACAAAGCCAAAGTGATTCGTTCAAATACAAAAGGGGCGAAGAGAACAAATTACTATATTAAAATAATTACAAAAATTGATTTATATGTCCGTTGTCGTCTAGTCCGGTTTAGGATATCTGGCTTTCACCCAGGCGACCCGGGTTCAAGTCCCGGCAACGGAATACACACTTGTTTGAATATTTTTCTTTTCCCTTGGAGGATATAACAAATTAACTTTAAAAAGTTAAACCATTTGCTATCAGCGCTGGAATAGCTCAGTTGGTTAGAGCGTGTGGCTGTTAACCACAAGGTCGGAGGTTCAAGCCCTCCTTCTAGCGTATATTAACGGAATTTTGTTCAGAGGTTCAAGCACTCCTTCTAGCGTATATTAACGGAATTTTGTTCAATTTCGTTTCAGGTTTTATACCATGAAAACTAATATGTTTGGCTTGTTACTTACGACTAATGGAACATTCATTTGCGAGCCCATGGCTCGTCCATTTTCATATATGTGGTGTTTCAACAATGCATTGGATTATGGGATACAAATTTTTAGATATATTTGTTTTTTGATTTTGTTTTTTATAGATATATTTGTATATCTTTTATGTTCGTTTTGTGTTATTTAATGTGTATTGATAATATGAATTTTGTTTCACTGTTGTATGACATTCATAGTATTTAGGTGATTCTCACATAGATGAAATATTGGGATTTACCAAAAGATCTTATGTCCAATTCAAGTATGCTTCATTTTGGTCTTACACTCATAAGCAAATCTATATAACTTGTTACATCATTTTAAAAAGCTTTAGCAAGTGTTGTGCCTTCCAAACCATTCTTTCAAGAACTATCTCATTTTCATACATGTGGTGTTTTCCCAACACATCAAATTATGTGGCATATTCCAAGTTTTAGTTTTACAGTTTTTACTCAGTTATACTCATCCAATTTTTAGTTTATGTTATAGATACTATTTTTATTTTGCTTATCTGTGTTTCATATGTTGTTTAGTCTAAATCAATGATGTGTATTACATCTTATTGTCCTATGGATTTTATATGTAGTTTGCAGTAGTTTAATGATATATACTAAACATCAAAAAAAGCTTTTAAAAAGGTGGTAGATAGAACCCCTTATTGTCATCATACAACAACTAACATGGAAAGAAGCCCTTTATGGTAGCAATACAATAACTAACATGGAAAGAAGCCTTTATGGTAGCAATACAACAACAAACATAGATTTATAATGCACTTGACATGGCAAGATAGAAAAGCCATAAGAAAGGCAAAGGGCTATAGTAAGATACAAGGATCAAACATGAAAAAGACGTACACATAACAAAATATAGTTAGGAGGCATATTCTTCAAGACAATTCCCATGATTATCAATAAAAAATAAAATCATTCATAATACTGGCAAATGGATAGGTTATAGTTCTCCTCTACACATTCTTAATTCAACCTAATTCCATGTATTAGTTTTCATAGTATGTATTATACCCATGACCTCATGCCTAACCTCCCAAATAAGAATTGTATTATTTATAAAGTTTGATTTTTTAGGAATGATAAGCGATTAGATTTGAAAAGAAGAAAATATCATTAGTTTGTTTGATCACTTATTGTCTTTAGCCACAAATTCAATCTTCTAGATGTGATGCATAATAATGGCACATTGGCTTAAACACCTTGAGGTAGTAATCAATAGAAAATTTATTGATCTAAATCTCTTTTAGAAATTGTGTAATATATCACTACATAAACAAAACAATTGGTCTAAGTCCTTATTAATTGTGTAATCTATCACTTCATAAGTTGATGATGTTGTCTATATTCATAGTTGTGTTTTAATTTTCCCATGTTAAGGTATGTTAAAGGAAATCATATATTTTTTTATCTTGTTGCAATGAAAATTGTAAAATATTTTATTAAAGAAATTAAATAGATGAAATACATCAAAATCCTTACATGACTCAACTATTGACATTCAATAATATAGTTTTGAATAAATCTACACTAACCCATATTTCATACAAAATGGTTCACAATAATCCATCTCATCCATATGAATGGTCCTATATGCACTCATTAAAACTAGTTGATTCTCACAAGGGTGAAGCACTAGGACTTCCCTAAATTTCATCACTTCCATTGAAGAATCACCTATAGAAGAGATTGTTGAATGGTATGCGAGATACTAGAACCAATCTAAAGCTATGGGGAAAACCTTAACCTTTGAATAATATGTTGAGAAGGTAAGGAAAATCCCACTCTACAAGAAAGGATCAAGGCTCTTATAGGTGTTTGCAAATGAAAGTCTATGTAAGGACATAAGAAAGTCAAGAAAGGAAGAAGAAAAGTTAGAACTAAAGGGGGTAGCTAAGGAGGAGATCATTGAGCATAGGAAACAAAAAGTATTATTGCAGAATGTAGAGCATTTAGAACCAAAACCACACCCAACATCAAAATATGAATTGTTCTGAAAGTCACCATATTTGAGCAACTCAAAGGAAGGCTCATACAAGAAGGGATATCATGCAGCCCCTTGGAGGACCACATCTCTAGTTATTACAAAGAATAAAAATGAAGACACCATAAATGAGCTCAAAAGAAAGGGACTTTGCTTCTCATGCAAGGAACCTTGGGAGTTAAGCCACAAATGTCAAGGCAATGATGTCATGACATCAAAAGAAGAGTCCAACAAATCTGATATAGAGCCAAAAAATTAAATGATAAAATATGAACTTGTGATGAATGTACTCTACTTGAAGAAAAAGAAGGGAGAATAGAAATAGAGGTTAAAAAAAGTTCAAAGGAATGAAACAAATCCACATTGGATCTTGCAGGTAAAGATTCCTTAATAAATATTTTAGTTTTCTCTAATGAGCTCACATCAAGAAAGTGTTTGTTGTAATGAAGCTAATGAGAAATCAATAATGAATGTTGAAGATAAAATAACTGAAGAAAATATTTCAATTCTTTTTAGTGGTGTTGATGAGCATGAATTTGTGAAAGAGCTTGGCTCTTGTCGTCCCACTAATTTCTTTATTTTGAAAGCATGTGTCACAAGAGAGACATTTTTGTTTTAAATATCATGAAAATTTCCCAATCAATAATAGAAGGTAAGCACCCCAATCATTCCTATGAGTACAATTTAAAATATGGAGATAGTAATATCATAGATACACTTTACATTATGTTTTTTCAACAATTTTATCATCATAGAAATTACTCCAAGCATGGGAAAATATTAAGAATACCATTTTCAATAAAGAACACACACATCCTTTACTTGCATATAGAATGGGCTATTCCCAAGGGAGTGGAATCTTAGTATCGACGACATTCTTGCAATTCATCTTGGTAGAGGATGCAGTACTATGTTATTTTACTGGTTGTCAACAATGGCAATCAATAAGTTATATTCATTTCCTAGGATCTATAATGACTATATATTGGGAAAGTAGAAGATCATGACAACAAATAATATCATTGAGTTTGATTAGACAAATTTTACTTGTTTTTCTTTAAGACCTAATCCAATTGAAAAGAACACATATGTGCCTACTAATATAGGTGTTCCCAAATGGAAATTGAAAGGCATACATAATGCTAAATTTTTTGGAGTTGTGGACTTAAGGATGATCAATCCTCTCCAACTTCAACCAATCTTGGAAGATGAAATTTGTAATATTGTGCTTCTTCATGCACCTTATCCATATTCAAAGGAAACATCATATTTGGCTTGACATGAAGCTCATTTATAAAACTGATATATAAAGTATGTATAAAAAAATAAAGCAACCAAGAAGTATGAATGAAGCCTCGAGGAATATTTACAAGGGTGCTTGAAATATGTGTTCAATCAAGATGGAAACGACATTGTATAGGGAATGAGAACTTGCTTATTGGGAAGCTCAACTTATTGGACATTTCAATGACTAGAATGGATATGCTTACCAAATGAAAATGGATTAGTTTGATATTTGGTCACTTTACATCCTAGATAAAGTTAGTAGTTTTCTATCCCACATGGTTCAAGGGTGAAATTCCAAATGAAAACTATTAATGGGACATGGGTTGATAAATGACCAACCTAGATCAAGTATACAACTATGGACAATAGTAGCTTTGGTGCAACATACAATGAACTCTATTGGGATCCATTACCCTCTAAGATGTATGTTTTCAAATATCCTCAAACTCCAAGGCCTGAGGCCCCATACATTTATGAGTCCCATGTAGGATTGAGTGGTAAAAAAACAATGTGTGGCATCTTACTTGAAATTTATAGAAAAGCATTCCATCACATAAAATAAATAACCATAACACAATTTATTTGAGGGTTGTAAATGAACAATTCATTTAAGTATGTGAAGTTTCATATGTGAATAGTAGTAAATGAATCCTTTCTCTAGGTTGTAGTTGTTGGAAGTAAATAGTTTATAGATGACTTTGCAACATCATTTGGAAGCACTTTCAATTCTTTTGAGTCAACCAAGGTCATAATTTCTAATAAAAAATGAACCCACACAATTCTCTGTGTAAACAAAGTTCAAGCCCATAAAGCTAGTTGACTAATAGTGCAATGTGTAGATTTGAAAAAGATATCCATATTCATAACAAACAAATAGAGCACAATCTCTATAGAACTAAAAATTCTATAGTACTAAAGTAAGTTGGGTAGGCGATCAAATGAAAGGAGGGATATGCAAGCGACCATTGTTGGTAATATGCACAAAATGTACTCCAATGATTTCTTTCATTCATGTTCCTCCATACTAAGGGAGACAAAAATGAATTTGATACAGTGTCAAATGAAAAATAATTCTAAAGTGAACCCCTTTTATCATGGTTATGAAAAGTCAATTTGGGCAGGAACAAATAGTAAGCAAGACATGAATGTTGCTATTGAAAGAGGTTGGAATAACTTAATTTTATCCTTAGATACAGAGCAACTTGTCAGTAGATGGGCCTCAATTACAAATATCAAACCTCTATTAAACAATGATGGAAATATATATAACAATGCAATAAAATAGGTTGTTACAGTTGCTGAGGTTTCTTCTCCTAGCGAGCTTCAAGAATTATACTTGTGATTGGGAAAGCGGAGCATATAGTGACACAATATCTGGATTGGTAGATTATAACAAAAAAACGTAGTTGTTGTTTCCTAGGATATGGATGGTATTGTATTCCATAGATGATATGAACCTTATTCTTAAGCTAAGGGGCTATCTTGATAGAATGGTTGATCCAAAGAATGTCACAAATTGGAGTACAATTATTGTGATTCATCTACAAATTATGAATATGGATGATGCAACCTATTAATATTTGGTGAAGGATTTTTGGTTAGTTATTTTTACAAAATCCTTTTCTTGTCCCTCCAAAATGTTTAGAATCCAATTACATTGATAGCAACCCCTTCCGTGTGAATGTTGGGCATGTGCATGCATAAATTGCATTTCTTAGCGGAAATATCTCTTATCTTTTTGGGTTAAAATCTATTAAAGAAGTGATTATAATGGAAATGCATGGAAGGTGGTATACAACAATAGTCAGCTATCTCAAGTTAGAATCTAGAACTCTTATTCTAATTGAAGAAAAAATTAAATGTGTTGAATGCCTAGAATACCACAAGTTTTTCTATGAGAATGGTTATGTTGCAAGTTATTTAGAAAAGAGTTGTGAAGAATAACAAGGCCCGCCAATGGATGTAGATCATTAGAAAAATAGTTTTCACCAAGAAAAATATCAAAAATTCAAAGGGATGAAAGATCAAAGACTCCCAAAGTTGAATTGCTTGAGGACAACTACTTTTGGGAAGGTAGGACTTGTGATGTCCCATTTTCAATTAATTTATGTTTGTGGACCAAAGGCCAATTTCCTATTTCCAATATCTCTCTTGGTCTAAATTTTCATGTGTTTCCCCTCTTCATCCCCCATGTGCTTCTTAGGTTAATTTTTTTTTAGTGCAAAGGTATGCTCAATTTACTAATTATGTGAAAGTTTCTTCAGTCCTATCATGCCTTTCATCCCAACTCCATCATTCCCTTTATTCATGTTGATCTATCAAACTTTCCCATCCGAGCATGATTTTCTCTGAACTCATTGATATTAATCCACAAGAAGTAAGAAACCATTACAAATGCCAAGAGTGCAATAGATTTAAATGTTGCAACATTTTTGAATGCCTATTATAGTTGCACCATCAAATGTAGTCAAAGAAAGTTTGCAAGAAGAGGGCCTATCACACCTCTTACTCTAGAAATAATCCAAAATATCAAAGACCAACCAAGGATATAACTGTTTACATATACAATAAATACCTTTATACAACTTAGAGAGTAGCTCCAATGGTGGATAAGCTATTAGATATTGAAGCCCTAGATTATTTTGTATTATAGCTAGCAAAAACCAAAATAACCAATAACTTTAAAGGTATTTTGTATTATTGGTGCTTCTTAGGTTCATTTTTTTTTAGTGCAAAGGTATGCTCAATTTACTAATTATGTGAAAGTTTCTTCAGTCCTATCATGCCTTTCATCCCAACTCCATCATTCCCTTTATTCATGTTGATCTATCAAACTTTCCCATCCGAGCATGATTTTCTCTGAACTCATTGATATTAATCCACAAGAAGTAAGAAACCATTACAAATGCCAAGAGTGCAATAGATTTAAATGTTGCAACATTTTTGAATGCCTATTATAGTTGCACCATCAAATGTAGTCAAAGAAAGTTTGCAAGAAGAGGGCCTATCACACCTCTTACTCTAGAAATAATCCAAAATATCAAAGACCAACCAAGGATATAACTGTTTACATATACAATAAATACCTTTATACAACTTAGAGAGTAGCTCCAATGGTGGATAAGCTATTAGATATTGAAGCCCTAGATTATTTTGTATTATAGCTAGCAAAAACCAAAATAACCAATAACTTTAAATGAATGAAGAAGTTACATATATAGATTGGAAACCTAGAAAATCAAGTTCAAGAAAATATGTGCAAATTTTATTCTATAGAGATAACCCATCTTCTAGCTTCCATCATGATAAATGTTGTGTATCATAATCACCCATTTGAAACAGTGAGAAAAACACTTTTTATCCATTCACCTTAACTATTAATACTAATGGCATGTAGTCTTTACTTCAATGATGATAAATTCACTCAAAAAAATTTGCTAAGAGAGTAGCTTGAAGATGGCATGCCACTTGTTGGGTTTTGTAATAATAAATATAGTATGAGCTAAGCAATGATTTTCTCTTGTGAATCCACACTATCTACATAAATAATTACTGCTAAATGTCATTTGATTTAATGTGGTAGTTATAGGGCCAAATAAGATCATCAATGAAGCTCTAGGTTATTCAAGAGGGTAGGTGGAAAGGATGCATTGGGAATTAGCAATAAATTTTGGGTATTCTAGTACTTGATAGTTTTTTGGTTCTAGGAGGAACCTAGAACCTAAGATGTTTCCATGCACAGTTAAACTTCCAAGGGAACCTAGAACTTGGAATTTTATAATATTGGAAAGGTCCAAATTTTTACACATTGACACTTGAACTACATTTAGGAACAAAATAAATGCCCCCTTATCACTTGTTGAAGGTAAACTAGGAACTCAAAACTATGGTGGAGGTTCCTAGTTCTTGGTCTATTAAAAAGATTTGATGTATTTAAAAATTTCATGTGTCTCTATGTTGGTCATCTTATCCTTTCCTATAAAATTAAGCACTCCTTAAGTAGTTCCCTAGTTGTTATATATTTTCCATCCTATTGGAACACTTCATCTATTTTAGCATTTAGAACCTTTTTGGGAAATTCAAAGCTATTAGGAACCTTTTAAATTTTTTAATATCTAAGGGCTCAATGAGAACTAGGTGCTTGTTGGGAAATTTGGCTATGCACCTGGAACTTGAAAAATATTTTCCACACAAAAGTACTTCCTTCACCTCTGATATGGGAACTCAAAACTATGGTGGAGGTTCCTAGTTCCCAAGCACGTAGAAAATTATAACAATTTCCTTCTTTATTTTTTCACCTCTCAAAGGTTAACCATCCACTAGGAACATCTTTGAAATGCTTCATATAAATATGTTTTGAAACTTAGATCTTTGTTAGGAACCACACCATTGTTGGGATTTATATTCCCAATGGGAACTCAAATATTGTCAAGCGTCAAATGTTCTCTAGGAACTAAAAACCATGTTGAGAACTTCATATGGTTCTGGAACCACCACAAAGTTTTGACAACAATTAAACACTTTCCTTTTACTTTATTTCAATGTTTTGGGTTCTAGGCAGAACCTAGAACCATGAATCTTTGCATAAAACTAGTGGGTGTTGAGCCTCAAGAAGGAAATTGGAACATAAACCAATAGAATATTGGAAAGGATTAAGACTCTGGAAAAGATAAGAGCTTGTTCTTGAGGTTCTAAGTTTTAGTCAAGAACTAAAGTTTTCTAAGTGTTTCAAAGGTGAAGAGTAGGGAGGGAACTATAAAATGAAGTTCTAGGTTCTTGTTGAGACCTAGGGCCTGACAAGGAATTGAGACAAAAAGACTTCAAGTAAGGGGAAAGCAAAGCATGAGAGGAAATATAGACATGAAACCTAAGGTTCCAAGTTCTTAAAGGGTTATGAAGCCCATAAAGAAACCAAGGGAACATTCTCACACTTATCTAATTTTGGATTTTGACAACTTAGACAATTGATTGAAGAATAAGGTGGAAAAACACAATAAAAGGAGATACTTTGAATCATATAGGCCCATTTAAAAACTTCAAATCAATTATTAACAATGGATGAAATATGAATAAGATACACAACATGGAAGGGACTCAAGTAGAAAGTTTACATTACATATTGTAGTCCCAATAAGATGTACCATTGTCAAAAATAAAAGTGGAAGAAAGTCCAAAGAGAGAAATTATGTTATCAAGAAGAAATCTACATATCACTTCAATAGTCATGGATTGAAGTGGAACTACTTCAAATCATTTCATAAAGTATTTTGTAATAGTGATGATGAAGACATGACCTTGAGGGGAGGGTTGAATTTTTTTTATCAATTATACCCAAGCCCCAAATGAAAAGAGGCCAAGAATAAGTATGGGCATGAAGTTCCTATGTAGGAGATTGAATAAGATTGCCATGTTTCTAGAATTTGGGGAATTTATTGACAAAGGAAAAGAAATGCCATTCTATATTTTACCAATAGTATCCCATGTAAGAAAAAAAAGAACTATAATTTGGCAAAAAAATTCCCCCCACATGTGCTTGAATGGACTTCTTGAAGGGGAGTTGGTTATTTAGATTTTGTAAGAAGGCCAAAACACGACATTATAAATGATAATATAATTAGAAAAGGGTCATACTAATTTTTAACCTTTGAAGGAGGAAGCTCATATTATTGGAAAAGAATATCAATTGTATTTGATCTAATGTAATCAATTAAGGCAATTACTTCATTCAATATGTAGAAGATGAAATAGGGGTCTTCTATAGAGCCTCCTAGAGCATGCCATGATAACTAAGAGAATTTTGAAGTAAATCCTAGAGATATATCTTAGCAGGAGTACATGGAGTTGCTCGATAAAATAATAGCATTTTAGATTCTTTTGTGTCTAATAAGGAGCTAATGGTAGAATAGGAGAAAAAAATGGAATACAATTAGTTTGTTTATTTCCTTGATTATTATTTGTGTGGGATACCGTATGAAAATTAATAGACATAGGCATGTTAGAAGTGATATATTGAGCAATTTTAATATAATTGTAGGCACATGAAAATTGACCATACTTAACCGCACTTGATTTTACCCTATCCTAGCCATTAATTAATTAAATATTTATTATTCATTTAATTAATTAATCCTTCACCTTTACCCCCACTTTAATTAAATAAATATCTATTATTTATTTAATTAATTTATCTTTGACCTTTATCCCCCATTTTAATTAAATAAATATTTGTTATTTATTTAATTAATTTATCATTTCACATCACCCTTCTCAAATCATTAAATACTTTTATTATTATTAATTTAAATATTGAGTCATGTGACTGCTAACACAAGGATTTGCACCCGAAGATGAGTTGAAAAACTTATAAACCCTATGCACATGAGACTATTCTTAGGCTGTGGGTATCCTATGGTGAGAATAGACCTCCAGGTTTTGGGTTGGTTCCCTTTGGCTTTTTCTTGTAAAACTAGTTTTTTAAATAGAGGGAAAAGGATAAAAGGATAAAGTAAAATTGAAACGGGAAAGTAATGTGATTCACCAATTGTTAAAATGATTTGCAACTTTGATAAACTCACAAAAGACTCAATAAAGCTATAATTTCACAACTCATAAACTTATGCCTGCATAAATGGTTCTAAGGTAAGGCTTGAACTTATGCTTAGAGAAAGGAAAACAATAATGTTTTCACAAACTTCCTATACATGAGAATGAAAGCACAAACTAAGACCTACACTATGACATAATATCTTATGCATTCAATATTGGAGGAAT